>JARWLF010001086.1:0-11454 GCA_029853055.1 Scenedesmus sp. KT-U | reverse complement strand
GCCTCGGGGCTTTGGCTGTGATAGTGGCCGCCGTGACCAACAGCACCTGAGAACGAGAAGAAGATAAAGGGTTTTCGTTGGCGGTCTAACAGGGCTTATGTAACCATGACCATGATGCGGAGTGTGCACAATTAACTCTGCTGACATGCCACCCCTGCAGCAAGTGACACTCAAGCTGCTGGTCTTGTGTCTATCCTGAGCTGGAACTCTGCTGTAGTTGGAATGGCACTGTGTTGAATGCTACGGTGCAGAGCTCGGGTTCCAATAGCTGCTGCTGCTGCTGCTGCTTTGGTCAGTGACCAATGCTTACCATAAGGTGTTCTTACAGTGAGCCCGCCTGAGTCGAACATGCCGCCACTCCTGTATCTGTACTTGGCTGCCTCGTTCACAAGCTGGTCAAACGCGGGGAATATGTAGTCTGCAAACTGGATCTCAGCGATGGCTGTGTAGCCCTGGCTGGCAAGACCGATGCCAAAACCTACGATACCCTGCAGCATGGATGAACATGACAGGAAAGTATGATCTGACATGAACGACAGCTTATGAAGAGACTGTGCGCCTCGTCTGCTGGGACATTGCTGCTTGTGAGTTGATAGGGTTCGACATGCTGCAGGGGTACCCCAATAACATGTTGCAGCGCATCCTGACCACACTAAGTTGCTCTAATAACTACAGCTTCCCAATAAGTAGGTGGCAAACTGGTTGTGCAGCTGCTGCTCCTACCAACCTGTTCTGCTAGAGGCGTATTGAACACACGCTGACCATACTTTTCGAGCAAACCAACAGTGCATCGAAACACGCCCCCGAAAGCCACGTCTTCACCGAAGACAAGTGCTCTGCAGATTGTCAAATGTGGATCAGGCCAAATGAAGACAACAAGGAGTGCCTATATGGTTGTGGAGTGCAACAGAAGACAGCAAGCAGCAGTTGGGGCTCTAGAAGCCCTGCAAGCACTGCTCACACGTAGTTACCTATCTTGCTAATGTATACACCGACATCTTACTTGTCATTGCTGTCCAGAGCCTGATGCAGCGCCTCATTCACCGCGTTGCACAGGTTCAAAGGTTTGGTATCCCCCTGACGCGCATCTGCCAGAGTCTGGATGCCCTGGAACGCTTGAAAAACTGCATCATGGCACTGCTTGAAAGCACCCAAAAGGCTCTGCTGGCCAGCAAGTGGCAGAAAGTCGCAGGTTGCAAACTTCCGGGACACCATCATCAACTGTAGTGGGAGGTTACGTCTACACTGCACTGGTTACTGTTGCGTGCAGTGAGGATCGGAACGGTGTGACTATTTCATTGCAATAAACCAGCAGTGCGTGCTCCACAGACCAACAGAGCGACCGGCGTCAGCACGGAGCTGGCAATACCACGTCAGAACGCTGACTAGGTAGGCTTGCCTAGGGAGTTCCATCATCCAAGGAGCTGACCTGGATGCTCCTGAAGGCCGATCCTGGTTTGTGGGTAGAGCAAATCGTCGCAAATGTTACTGTGCGTCCTAACATGTCCGGAAGCGTGACGTGAACACCGACATGGCTTTCAAGCACGTTTCCAATCTTATCAAACGCAGCACAGTTTATGCACAACGCTGGAGTCAATTACAGCATACGTATCAGCCATCTGAGCACAACAAGATGCAGCACGTTGCTCATGCCAATGGAACAGGAGGCTTGAAATCAGGCTCAGCATGTGGATGCAAGCACAATGACGTTCTGACACAGTTATTACAGGCAAACAGGTGAGCACAGCCAACTGGCGACCCTTCGCAAGCGTCCCTGAACTGCTCTAGAACGGTCGACACGCCAGCTTTTAGCTGCTCGTGGTTTTTATTTAAAGCAGCTTGTAGATATCGTGGAGAATCCAGGCGTAGTTCTCATGTTGCGGCAGACTTTAGGTCAAAAGTAGGTTTGTCCAGTTATTTAGGGGCAGTTTTTCACCCTGGGACCGCGACTTCCAGCTCTCACAGCTGTCAGTAGGAAGCACGCTTTTTGCTCTTTCGTTTGCTGCTTCATACGAGGTGGTGCAGTCCGGCATTGCAGAAGCGGGCAGCAGCTGTCACGCAGCATCTCGTACAGCAGTTGTGCCTTAGTTAGCCACTGCGACAATTGATTGTCCGGCGAAACATGCGAGCGTATCTGACAAACTACACCCGCGTTCAAAGAAGTATCATCATTCTGCCAGTAGCTCCCACGATGTCTGTCTGTGTCATTGTTGACTCCCTAGTGGGGGAGTCCCCATGTATGGGTCCGTCAGCAGCAGAGGGCAAAGTGACTGCTTTGTTGTATATAGGCAATGGGCAGCTGAGATGCGCGCCAATGATCCAGACTTCTTCAACCGTCTTGTGAGCCAGCAGAACCCAGAGTACCTGTGGATTGGATGCAGTGACAGCAGAGTGCCGGTGAGTGCTGCACGTGCACCATGCATAAAGCAGCTGTGCCGACCCAAACTACAACACGGCCCTCTATCACGGTTGAGTTGAAGGTATGATTTACATGACCAAATTGTTGTGTTTGTTCCAGGTGTTTCAGACCGCTGGTGTCTGCAATGTGCATGCTCGGTTCTCATACTGACCGGTTGGTATCGTTACACTGTACTGATGCTTCTCTGCAGGCCAACCAGATTCTTGGTCTTGCTCCTGGGGAGATCTTTGTGCAGCGCAATGTTGGCAATCAGGCCATGCACACAGATATGAACCTCATGTCATGCCTGGAGTACGCAGTCAAGAGCCTCAAGGCAAGCACTATGCTATCATTATCCAGCAGCTTTGAGTACCTGCATATGCCCTAGCACTTGCTGCACAAGATTGTTGGAGCCTCCTGACAAAGCTTGTGCTGCCATGGCTACCAACATAGAATCTGCTTCTGCTCACCTTGCCTCTCCCTGTCGTATGTCCTGCAGGTAAAGACCATCATCCTCTGTGGCCACTACAATTGTGGTGCTGTGAAAGCTGCCCTGCAGCTGCCTCACACCACTCCTGGGCTGGTCAACTGCTGGATCAGTGACATCAGGGAGTGCAGGAACCAGGCGGAGAAGGAACTCAAGGGGCTGGATCCCGAGCAGCAGCTGGCAAGGTAGTTTTGTTAAGCTATGTTTCCTTTCGCATGACGAGGACTTATTGCCCATGCAGGTTTCATGCATGTCCATGTGCAGTATACTGCACTGCGCACTACTTGCATCCCACTTCGGCCTGCAACGGCAGTTGTGTCATGCCCTGCACGGGAGCTTTATGTGGGCAGGTAAGCTGTTTTCTGTGATGACCCACACCGCACATGTTGCTGTGTCCTGCAGGCTATGTGAGCTGAATGTCCTGCGCCAGGTGTTTCATGTTGCCACAAGTCCTGTTGTGGCAGGAGCCTGGGCCGAGGGTCAGGAGCTGCATCTGTATGGACTCATCTATGACCTGGCTGATGGACATCTCAGGAAACTGGCAGGACCCATCAGTGGCGATGATGGTGAGCTTGTTGCTGAGTGTATTGTGGTGACATACAACACAGAGGAGAGATTCTGCTGGGGCCTTTCTGAACACAGACACGTGTGCTGGTGAACTCACACAGGCGCATGAGTATGGAGGACTTGTCCATGTTGCTCTTACCCTCGACGTAGTTTTCTGCTTCTGTAGCATTGCAAAGAGAGTGAGAGATCAAGCCAACACGTGTTGTCTTCTTGTGCTGTTTCAGGATATGAGCACTCTCTTGAAGGCTTTGTGATGGAAGGCCTGCAGATCACCCGCTGCCCCCAGACCAGCATGCTGAAGGTCAGCAACACGACATCATCAGAGCCTGAGCATGACACTCTGGCACAGTTTGAACCAAACGTGGTTGCAGCAGATGGTGACATGTTGTACCCGCTGCCGCTGATGAGCAACCCCAGTGAGCTGGTGTCAAGCATCAACAACATCAACTTGCAGGTAGGCTGCCCTAGCAGAGGCATCTGGTGTTGCATGTCATGTGTGTTTGCCAAGAGTCTGTTTGTTGTAGTAACGTGCGAATAGACGGCTGCTGCAGAAGGTCTGCTCGTTACCAGCATACGCTTGTCATTGAGAATGTCTTTTGTGCTCATGTGTCCTGTGCCATGCAGGAGTCCATTGCCAAGCACAAGCAGTGGGCTCAAAGCAGTGAGGGTCAGAAGTCCCGCTCAGGAGGCAGCAGCCCAAGCAGCCAGCAGGACATGGCTGATGAGCGTCTCCTGCAGCATCAGGATGAGGGATACCCTGCACTGGCGGCTGCTGGGGCTCATTAGAGCATGACTTTCCAGCCGTCTACTGTCTTATTTGGTTGGTTTGTGCAACCCAACAGATGGGTGCTCAAAGATACGGATGGTGACTTCGTAGAGATGCTTGACAGAAACCAATAGTCGGCTACTAGCCAACTCTCCTCCGGTAGGACAGCCACTGCTATGGGGTATTGAAAGGGCATGGCGCATGGCGCTGAAGCAAATTTGCTTGCAGCAATGTGCCAGGTCATGAACCACATAGACACGTATGTGTTCCTGCCTGTACAAGGCAGCGTGCAGCAGCCAGTTGACTGGCTGCGGTCATGAACCCAGTTCCATGTTTGGTGGGCACCTTCTGTGCTGGTGTTATTGTGATTGTGTTGGGGGCATGAGGACACAGTATGATCATGTGATGGATGTCAGATTGCGTCCCATGCATGTTGTTCTCAGAATGCTGGTGGCCCAACTATGTTGTTTGCAGATGGTAGTGTGGGGTTCCCAGTGGAGCCGTACACCGGAAGTTTTAGGAAGTATCACATGTGTCAACTTGAGCTGACACATGCTCTGTTTATGTGACATGCTTGTCCTTATTCTGTCAGGGTGGTAGTTAGGTGTAGTTCTGCATGCAACAGAAATGCATTGGTGTCTCCCAGACTGTATCCTCCCTGCTGTCCGTGATGTACACTTGTGATTATGTTTGCTTCACTGCAGCCTGCCATCGGAGTGCTGCATGGTGTGCATGCATCAAATGCTGATGGGACAGATGCTACATAGTCCTCATATGTCTCAATCAGGCGTTGAATTACATTGTAGAAAAGCCTCGTGTATTTCTGCGCAGTGCAATAAGCAGCTTGTGAGCCATTGTTGGTGTTGCTTGGTGGCGTAGAGCTGATATCGGGTATCAATTGGGCATGTAGCTCGCAGTTAACCTGTGGTGCATGCATCACTTCGTCAGGCTGGCCAAATATACTCATGTAATTCACAATAGTGATCATCATACAGGGTGTCAGTCCGAATCAAATTCCGGATGTTCCGGACCAGATGATCTGGTTGAGACTTGCAGACTGAGCGAGTGATTTGAGTATGGATGTCGGCCCCTGGGCAGTCTATGCTCCACGAGGATCTTTATGTAGAGGTGCCATCAAATGCGGTAGCAGCCGTTACCCTTGGCCCGGCCTGTGAATGGTATGTAGACTAGACAGGCTCAGCCCTGCCTGAGTCAGGCAGGGGACCCAAGATCAACCACAACACAACCGTGGCATGATCATGATGAAACCAACATTGGTCCAGAGTCTGCACCGGGTGACCACTGGTACGGCAGGCTGCCGGGCAGTGTCACACCGGCTGCCATGATGTAAGCATTAGCATCAATTGGCTCTGCAAATGAGCCGCACTGCAGTGTGCAACATTGGACGGTCATGCGCTCACCATGAGCCACCGGGTGGCACCAGGCAGTTGGCAAGCAAGCTCGGAGCTGCAGCTGATGTCACATCATGCAAACTTGTGTTGGACATACTGCCAGGCATGCTTTGATTGGCATGCTGGGTTCCTTTTAAAACGTGTAAGCACAACAGTCACGATCAGAACTACTCAACATGCGGCATCTGTAGGATCACAGTCCGATGATTATGTAAGCCACATGCCATGATGGCATCACTGATCAGAGCCCCTCATCTTGTGTCTTCTTACAGGTCTTCTTGTGTGCTGACCAATGCTTCTTCTGGCACTCAACACAACAATACACAGCCTGTTTGCAGGCAGAGCAGCGCAACAGCTGAGGCCATCCGTCAGGGCCCTTGCCAACACGCAACCCCTCTGCTGCTGCTTCTGGTGCTGACTTGCCACAGTTCCAGCAGCTCTTGTCTCTGCGCTGGACCTTGCGTTTGTCACTAGCTAGAGTGCCCAGCCGTGAGAACTCAACAGAACCTCTTGACCTTACAGTTGCCTTTGTAGCGTCAGTGTCATCGCCTGCAGCAGTCTGAACTGCGGGGCCTGACCTGCTGCTGCTGCTGCCACAATCAGCAGCAGCAGCCTGCACCTCGGACATCTCAAAGGTCTCCAGCAAGCAGAGCTGCACCATCTTGCGGTTGGGCGATTGTCCGGCCATCAAGTCCTTTAATAAGCGGGTTGCTGCGTCTCCACCGGGCAGTGTTGTTGCTGCTGATAATCGCCTGTATATGGACACAATGATCCCTTCATGAATCACTGCTGCTGCTGCTGCTGCTGCTGCTTCTGAACTGCCACTGTCACTTGTATGATCTGCTGTCACCACAGCCGTAAAGCTATGGCAGTGCTGTGCAGCAAACTGGAATGCATCCAGGCAATCCAAGCAGCAGTGATGGAACATTGCAGGGTCATTGCATCCTGCCAGGTTCGCCGGTAACTTGTAGTTGTCGTATGGGATTGCTGCAGCGGCTGCCAGAGCTTGCTGCAGTTTGCTGGTCCGCAATGTGCATATAGCCGGCACGGCGGCTTTCAGTATGCTGACGGCAGCTTCTTGACAACGAAGATATACCTAGTGGCATGATGTGAACAGTACAAGCACAAGATCACTGGAGAGCGTTGCTGAAGGCGTGAAGTCCCTGTAGATGCACCTCGGTGTAGCACTTGTGGTCAGATTCAAAGAGAGTATTAGCTGACATTCTTTTGCTTCGAATCTGTCTCTGATTCCTCTGTCAATGGCTCTTCAGAGCTACATACACTACAAGCCAGGATAGATCTACACTCATGCATGTCTGTGGCGGCTGCCCAAGGTACTACTGTGTTTTCTGACACTGTTACTAACAGTATAGTCTTGGAGCATGCACGTAGTCCCTCACAACTCACTGATGGGTAGATCTTCATCATAAGCCTCAGTAGGAACTGAACAACTCTGATGCCCTTCTGCAACTCTTCGAAGTCCAAGACCTCCTTGCGTGCTGCTCGCTTGGAAACCTGCAAGTCGCAGTTCAGTTTCTGATGTTGCAGCAAATTCAGTGCCTTCAACGCCACGTATGAGGTTGATTGTCAATCAAAGAGCTGCTGCAGTTGTGGCGGCAGGACAGCAGTATGCTGCATACCAGCACACATCTATATCAACAGACAAGCTCAGCAGTGCGATTCTTCATGAGTGTGTCAATGAAGCGACAACAATGTATACAGAGACAATGCCAGCCATCAATCTTGCATATCACCATGCAGGCACACCCATAACACTCGCCGGTCGGACCTCGAAACATGCATATGATGTGTTCTGCAGCCGTACCTTCTCGATGGCAGCTGCCAAGTGACCCACGCTCTCATTGTCACCGTTGTTCTCTGCCAGATGCAACAATATGTCAACTGCCTCATGGGGAAAGAAACACAAGGAGCCGAGTCCCCTAGCAGCCTGGATACATAGACACAGGAAACAGCAACAGCAGCATGTGGCTGGCCATCTGCACTACTGGCAGATTGCTATACTGCAGAAGCGAAGTATGGCATGCAGCATGCATGTCACCAACTCTTCAAGGCCGATAAGCAGACATGCCATAGCTGCAGCATCTAGTAGTAAGCACTGATTGCGTCAACTCAATACTGCATAAGTGGAGTATAGCATGCAGCGTGCACATTACCAACACGCAGGACATGTAATTGCTGCAGTATCTAGCAAGCACTGACTGCAGGTAAATGATGACACACCTGTATGTGGCCCAGAGCCAAGAGCTTCAGCAGGTCCAGATGATGGCCTGTCTCTCTCCCCAGGGGTGCAAACAGCGCCATATTCTCTGTGACTTCTCTCAACTTAGCAGACTCTGCAAGCCAGCTGACATATGCACTGGTGGCAAAGGCCATCTCCTCAAAACCTTCTACACAGCGCTTCACTTTGGCTGCCAAGTTGTCCTTGGCATGGCTGCTACCAGATGCAGGACTCTCTGCAGCTGCAGTGGAGCTGAGCTTGTGTTGTACATAAGCCAGTAAGGACTTGGTTCCTTGTGTGGCCAGCTTGAGTAGCTCTGGATCTTTGCGCAGCTCTGCCTGCAGGCATTACAGGGACATGCTTGCAGTGATGGTAGTGCTGGTTGCCAAACGTGCTCAGCAGGACAGCAACAAGCTGGCTAGCATGCTAAGCTGCACAGCCAATGTAGCGACACAACATCAGTCAGCAACAGTGAATGTTCAGCAGCCTGCTATACAAAGTTCAAACTTACAACAATAGAGTGCTGTTATGTCCAAGCATCTGGATGTAACAATATGTTCAGCCAGTCTTAAGATGCCAAAGCAGGCACTCTTACCACTCACATGCAAATTTGTATTCCAGCGCAACATTGCATACAAACCCAGCTGTCGAGGACTCCTGCGCAGCGCATCTTTCCAAGCCCTGACCCCAGCAGCTGATATTGGTGCTGGTGATGCTGAGTAGTAGAATCGTCCTATGTGACCAATCTGGCGGGTTGCGTTTGGAGCGACACAATGGATGAGCACGGCACGAGTGACCTCCCAGACAGCGGGAAATAGTTCAGGGATGCCTGATATGGGGAGGAGCTTGACCACCTGGCAAAGCAACAAGAGGCAGCCTTGGTGCTGATGCAGATGGCCTCACCTCCACTTCTGCGTCAACTCTCATGGTCATGCTGGATATTAGATCACACAGCCAGCTGGTTACACGAGCCTGAGCTGGAAATTCACAGCTGAACCTCACTGTTACAACCACAGCAGCAGATCTGCCTGAGATCCAAATGAGCTTGCAATCCGATATGGTGATGTTTCTGGAGGATGAAGTATACCTGGTCATAGTTGGTGAACTTCTGCTCAGCGGCCAACAGCAGCATACGAGCACGACAAGCTGCAGCAGGAGGTAGCTCCATCAAATCTGATACACCACTCTCTGCTTTGACATCCTCTCCAGCCATGCTGCTGCTGTGGCTGCTGCTGCCACCCTGACTGCTGCTGTTGTTGCTGCTAGTGAGAGGGGTGGCCTTTGGTGCCAACTTTGCTAGCTGATCTATGACGACATCTGCTTTGAGCTTGAGAACAACTGACAGCTCCTGCACATGACGACAGGCCGAAGCGGTCAATGTGACAGGCTGACAACAGTATGATTCAGTCTGCAATAGCAATGCTAATGTACCTGATACACACTATGCCATGTCAGGGGCACCGTCACCCAGCTGGCCACATAGCATCCAACAATACCTTGGGCTTTGCGTCTTCACCATACATGGCAGCAAACAGCACTTCGACCAGCTCTGTTTGTCCATATCTTCCAGCATGCTGCAGTGCATACTTCAGAGGTAGACTGCCGAACGAATCTGGAATGAATGGATCAGCACCGGATCTAAGCAGCAAACTAGCAGATTCACAAAGCCTGCATGCAGGACATGAGGACCTATGTCATCTAAGAACAACTTTAACAAGATGCAGCAGACATGTTTTCAGCAAGATTGTAGGTGAGAGCCTGAGAACTGCATGATGCATACTGGGACACTGCAGAGAGGCTGCAGGAACTCTGTTTGCAGCAGCATAGGCACCACACCCCGTCCCACACCTTTTCTGCGCCTTTGATCTGGATGCTGCTGTGGAGCCCGTTGCGCCTTTGGAAAAGGCTGCAAACATGCCCTCGGCCATTAGCTGCGGGGGTGAGATATACAGCTGAACGATGATGTGCAGCAGAGTAGCGTCATAGCCCATCTGCCTCTGATTCACGTTGATAAGGTTGTTGGATATCAAGTGCTGCAGGAGCACTGGGCGAATGATGACATACTGTGTTAAGGTACAAGGTGTTAGACACTGCATGCCTGCAGGGCGGGACACACAGGGGGGCAGGGGTGGTGGTGATTGCAGGGTCAGCTGCTTAGGCACATATGCAGGAAACAGAGCTACAGATTGGACACTACAGAGCTGTTCGACCGCAGTTCCCTCTACTGGTCATATGCTGTGCACCAGCAAGGTACTTGGCAAGTTGTTATGGTGGTCAAGACTATTTGTGCCATGGTATCTGCAGCAGCTGATAACCTGGTGTTGTGCCGATCGACTGCACGTGTTTTGGTCCGAGTGCAGGATGTATCTCTGCATCTGGCTGCACGCCATGCTGCAGTAGAACATCGATGGCGCGCACAGCTGCTTTGTCTGCAGGGCAGGATCGGAACACGCAGGATGCAGGCTTGTCAGCGGTGTACAACATGGCTTATCGGCACGGATGCTTGCATGCTGGACATGCATATCTGCTGCCTGCAATAATTCTGGTCTGGAGCTCCTGATGAACTTCAAGAGCCTTGTAGAGAGTTATACAGAGTTGCGATGCGTGCAATGTGCGGTCACACATCAGCTGCTGAGCAGCATCAGCTAATGCTGTGTCACCTCAGGTGATCAGCTGCTACCGAAACTGTTGCTGCAGTTAACCACTGTAGCAACAGCAAAACGCTAACCAGGATACATATTGATCACGCACCAGTGATGATGGTTGGGTCTACGATGGTTTGCACAGCAAAATGTTTGTCGTCCTTGCTGGGTGGGTGCTTAGCCCAGTAAGAGTCCAAAGTCTGCTTGACAATCGCGTCAAGCACCTTCTCCGGTCTGCAATTGTACTGAGGGTCTGGTATCAGCCCGACTGGGCGTGAAGGTAAGGCATTTACATGCATTGCGACATCCTACTGGGCTAGTCCTGAGGTCATCATATTGAGAGTACCCTACACTGGCAAGCTGAATGTAGCTGCGTGCGACTGTGCAGTACTGCAGGAGTATTCAAAGCACACAATGCGACGTTTCTTGATGGGCGGGAAGGCCTCAAGGAATGGCTTGGGTGTCGGGTCGTATCCCGGAATCACAACCAGGTTGGCTTGCTAATCGCACTGATGGCTGTTCGCTGGTCCAACAGTGCAAACCACTTTAATGACAATCTTTTGTCTCAGATACTGAACATCAGCGGAGCAGCTCTCGCTACTGTCACAGTGTGCACAGTACAATCGATGCCGCACCCAACTTGCTTTATAGGGCGATCCCACAGGTAGCACCACTGCCAATTAGGTGTTCGAATATATCAAAGGCATGATGTGGTATACCATACACAACAGATATACTCTACCATCAATTGCAAACGCTCAAGCCATAGATCAACAGGCTACTGCTGCTATTGATGCCACTTCACTGCGATTCTCTGCTTAAGGCTGCTGGCTGGCAGCAGTCAAGCCCATAGCTGTCATGGCCAGCTGACACTCAGCAACACCACTGCCGAACATCACGAGGACAGAGCCAGTACCATCACCCACACAGAGCAGTACATCTG
>JARWLF010001085.1:0-11456 GCA_029853055.1 Scenedesmus sp. KT-U | reverse complement strand
GAGATCAAGGCCACCGGCATCTGCCACACCGACGCCTACACCCTGTCCGGCGCCGATCCGGAGGGGCTTTTCCCCACCATCCTGGGGCATGAGGGCGCCGGCGTGGTGGTGGAGGTGGGGCCGGGCGTCACGGGGCTGAAGCCCGGCGACCATGTCATCCCGCTCTACACCCCCGAATGCCGGCAGTGCAAAAGCTGCCTGTCCGGCAAGACCAACCTGTGCACGGCCATCCGCGCCACCCAGGGCCGGGGCCTGATGCCCGATGGCAGCAGCCGGTTCAGCCTGAACGGCAAGCGGCTGTTCCACTACATGGGCTGCTCCACCTTCGCCAACCACACGGTCCTGCCGGAGATCGCGCTGGCGAAGATCCGCCCCGACGCCCCGTTTGAGAAGGTCTGCTACATCGGCTGCGGCGTCACCACCGGCATCGGCGCCGTCATCTACACCGCCAAGGTCCAGCCCGGCGACACGGTGGCGGTGTTCGGGCTTGGCGGCATCGGCCTGAATGTGATCCAGGGAGCCCGCATGGTCGGCGCCGACAAGATCATCGGCATCGACATCAACCCCGCGCGGGAGGAGATGGCCCGACGCTTCGGCATGACCCACTTCATCAACCCCGACGATGTCGGCCGGGACAAGGTGGTGCAGGCCATCATCGACCTGACCGATGGCGGTGTGGATTTCAGCTTCGAATGCGTGGGCAATGTGCACCTGATGCGCCAGGCGCTGGAATGCTGCCACCGCGGCTGGGGCCAGTCGATCATCATCGGCGTCGCCGGCGCCGGGCAGGAGATCGCCACCCGCCCCTTCCAGCTGGTCACCGGCCGGGTGTGGAAGGGCACGGCCTTCGGCGGTGCCCGCGGTCGCCGCGACGTGCCGAAGATCGTGGACTGGTACATGGAAGGGAAGATCGACATCGACAGCCTGATCACCCATGTGATGCCGCTGGAGCGGATCAACGACGCCTTCGACCTGATGCACGAGGGCAAGTCGATCCGTTCCGTCGTCACCTACAGCTGACCGGGTGCCCAGCATGGCCGATGTGCAGACCCTGTCCCGCCACCGCTGCCACGGCGGCTGGACCGGCTTCCACCAGATGGACAGCACGGCGACGGGCACGCCCATGCGCTTCGGCGTCTTCGCCCCGCCGCAGGCGATGGACGGGCCGGTGCCGGTGCTGGTCTATCTGGCCGGGCTGACCTGCGACGAGACGACGTTCCTGGTGAAGGCCGGTGCGCAGCGGCTGGCGGCGGAGCTGGGGCTGATGCTGGTGGCCCCGGACACCAGCCCGCGCGGGCTGGACCTGCCCGGCATCCGGGACAGCTGGGACTTCGGGGAGGCGGCGGGGTTTTACCTGGATGCCACCCGCGCCCCCTGGTCGGACAGCTTCCGGATGGAAAGCTTCATCACCCGCGACCTGCCAGCGGCCCTGGCGGAGGCCTATCCGCATGCGGACCTGTCGCGGCTGGGCGTCATGGGCCATTCGATGGGCGGGCACGGGGCCTTGACCCTGTCCCTGCGGCACCCCGACCTGTTCCGCAGCGTGTCCGCCCTGGCCCCCATCTGCAACCCCACCCAGGCCCCCTGGGGGGAGAAGGCGTTTTCCAACTATCTGGGCCATGACCGCAGCCGCTGGGCCGCGCACGACGCCACGGAACTGGTGAAGTCCGGCCGCACCTTCCCCGGCTCCGTCCTGGTGGACCAGGGCACGGCCGACAAGTTCCTGGAGGAACAGCTGGCCCCCGAAGCGCTGGAGGAAGCCTGCCGCACCGCGGGGCAGGAGCTGACCTTGCGGCGGCACGAGGGATATGATCACGGCTACTGGTTCATCCAGACCGTCATCGACGACCATCTGCGCCACCATGCAAACCAGCTGGGCGGCTGACGGGCTGTCCAAAGGCCGAGCCGGGCTGGCCGCCCGACCGGCTTGATCGCGGGCCGGCGGGCGTGCCACGCTTCGCCCATGATCCAGGACGCGCCCGAGACGACCACCGCCCTTGCCCCCGACCGAAGCCGGCTGCTGGACCGGCTGCACGCCATCCAGGACCGGCGGGGCTGCCTGACCCCGGACGATCTGGACGGGCTGGCGGCGGAACTGCGGCTGTCGCGGGCGGAGATTTTCGAGGTCGCCAGCTTCTACCACGGCTTCCGCATTCGTCCCGCCGGGGCCGCGGCGCTACCGCTGGTGCAGGTCTGCACGGGCCTGGCCTGCCAGATCGCGGGAGCGGCCGACCGGCTGGACCGGCTGCGCCGGGAGCTGGCGGGTGTGGCGGAGGTGGAGCCGGCGGCCTGCCTGGGCCGATGCGAGGTGGCACCCTGCGGCCGTGCCGCGCAGCGGGCGCTGACGGTGCTGGAGCCCGACGCCGTCCGCCACGCCCTGTCCACGCCGGTGCCGCAGGACCGGCCGGAGGTCGATTTCGACACCTATCTGGCCGGCGGCGGGTACCGGCTGCTGCGGGAGCTGGCGACGGGCAGCCGCACCGCCGACAGCGTCCTGGACGTGCTGACCGAGGCCCGGCTGCGGGGGCTGGGCGGGGCCGGCTTCCCCACCGCCCGCAAATGGCTGGCGGTGCGCGCCGAACCGGCCCCGCGCCTGCTGGCGGTCAATGCGGATGAGAGTGAGCCCGGCACCTTCAAGGACCGGGTGCATCTGGAAACCGACCCGCACCGGGTGCTGGAGGGGATGCTGATCGCGGCCCTGACGGTGGGGGCGGATGCCTGCTTCTTCTTCCTGCGGGACGAGTACGACCACATCCGCCGCATCCTGACGGCGGAGCTGCCGAAGCTGGCAGAGTTGGGTCTTCAGCTGCCGACAGTGGAGCTGCGGCGCGGGGCCGGCAACTACATCTGCGGGGAGGAATCCGCGATGCTGGAAAGCCTGGAGGGGCGGCGCGGCCTGCCCCGGCAGAAGCCCCCCTACCCCAGCCAGTCCGGCCTGTTCGGCCGGCCCACCCTGATCAACAATGTGGAGACGCTGTACTGGGTCCGCGCGCTGCTGGAGCAGGGGGCGGATCGGTTCGCCCGGCAGGGCCGCAACGGCTTCCACGGGCTGCGGTCCTTTTCCGTGTCCGGGCGGGTGCGGCTGCCGGGGGTGAAGGTGGCGCCGGCCGGGATCACCCTGCGTGAGCTGGTGGAGGAGCATTGCGGCGGCATGCTTCCCGGCCACCGGCTGCACGCCTTCCTGCCAGGCGGGGCGTCGGGCGGCATCCTGCCGGCGCCGCTGGCGGATGAGCCGCTGGATTTCGGCACGCTGGAGCATCATGGCGGGATGATCGGCAGCGCCGCGGTGATCGTGCTGTCCGACAGGGACGATGTGGTCGCCGCGGCGCGCAATCTGATGGAGTTCTTCCGCCATGAAAGCTGCGGCCAGTGCACCCCCTGCCGCGTGGGAACGGACAAGGCACTGGCCCTCATGAACGCAGCACGGTGGGACGCGCCGTTGTTGCAGGAGCTTGGCACCTGCATGGCGGACGCCAGCATCTGCGGGCTAGGCCAGGCGGCGCCCAACGTCTTCCGCAGCCTGCTGCGCCACTTTCCGGAGGCGGTGGAATGACGGGCGTCGCCTTCAAGCTGGACGGGGTGGAGGTAACCGCCGCGGCGGGGGAGACGATCTTCGACGTCGCCACCCGCCTGGGTGCCGCCGTGCCCCACCTGTGCCACCGGCCCGAACCCGGCTACCGTCCGGACGGCAACTGCCGGGTCTGCGTCGTGGAGATCAAGGGGGAGCGGGCGCTTGCCCCCTCCTGCAGGCGCGCGCCGGTGGCGGGGATGGAGGTTGCGCTCCGGAGCCCCCGCGTGGCGGCGGCCCAGCGCATGGTGATGGAGCTGCTGGTGGCCGACCAGCCGCCGCGGGACCGG
Organism: Scenedesmus sp. KT-U; assembly: GCA_029853055.1. Lineage (NCBI taxonomy): Eukaryota > Viridiplantae > Chlorophyta > Chlorophyceae > Sphaeropleales > Scenedesmaceae > Scenedesmus > Scenedesmus sp. KT-U. Next base: position 7,598 of record JARWLF010001085.1, on the reverse strand, counting down.
TCCCCGGACCCGGACAGCGCCTTCTGGCAGTGGGCGGAGCGGCTGGGCGTCACCGGCAGTCGGTTCCCCGCCCGCCCCGACGGGCCCCCCACCGACACCAGCCACCCGGCCATGGCGGTGCAGCTGGACGCCTGCATCCAGTGCGGCCTGTGCGCCCGCGGATGCCGGGAGGTGCAGGCCAATGACGTGATCGGCCTGGCCTATGCAGGAGCGGAGACCAAGGTGGTCTTCGACTTCGACCAGCCGATGGGCGGGAGCAGCTGTGTCGCCTGCGGGGAGTGCGTCCAGGCCTGCCCTACCGGCGCCCTGCTGCCGGCCGGCATCCTGGGTGCCGACGGGCGGGTGGTGGAGCGGCCGGAGCGGGAGGTGGACAGCCTGTGCCCCTATTGCGGGGTCGGCTGTCAGCTGACCTTCAAGGTGAAGGAGGATCGGATCATCGCGGTGGAGGGGCGCAACGGCCCCGCCAACGCCAACCGGCTGTGCGTCAAGGGCCGCTTCGGCTTCGACTATGCGCGGCATCGGGAGCGGCTGACCCGGCCGCTGATCCGCCGGGCGGACCGGCCGAAGAGTGCGGCCGACGCGGACCTGATCGACCCGGCCAACCCGCTGACCCACTTCCGGGAGGCGAGCTGGGAGGAGGCGCTGGAACTGGCCGCGGGCGGCCTGCGCCTTATCCGGGACGGATGGGGCGGCCGCGCGCTGGCCGGCTTCGGGTCCGCCAAGGGGTCGAACGAGGAGGCGTATCTGTTCCAGAAGCTGGTCCGGACCGGCTTCGGCAGCAACAATGTCGACCATTGCACCCGGCTGTGCCACGCCTCCTCCGTCGCGGCGCTGATGGAGGGGATCGGGTCGGGCGCGGTGACGGCCCCGGTTCAGGCCGCGCTGGATGCCGAGGTGATCTTCGTCATCGGCGCCAATCCCACCGTCAACCACCCGGTGGCCGCCACCTTCATCAAGAACGCCGCCCGGCGCGGGGCTAGGCTGATCGTGGCGGACCCGCGGGGGCAGGCGCTGGACCGGTTCGCCACCCATGCCCTGCGGCTGCGCGGTGGCAGCGATGTGGCGCTGCTGTCGGCCATGTTGAACGTCATCGTGACGGACGGGCTGGTGGACCGGGACTATGTCGCCGCCCATGTGGACGGCTTGGACGCCTTCGCCGCCAACATCGCCGCCTTCACGCCGGAGGCGATGGCGCCCGTGTGCGGCGTCCCTGCGGCCACGATCCGGGAGGTGGCGCGGCTGTACGCCCGCTCCCGCGCGTCCATCATCTTCTGGGGCATGGGGATCAGCCAGCATGTCCATGGCACCGACAATGCCCGCTGCCTGATCGCGCTGGCCCTGCTGACCGGGCAGGTGGGGCGGCCGGGCACGGGGCTGCACCCGCTGCGCGGGCAGAACAACGTCCAGGGGGCATCGGATGCCGGGCTGATCCCCATGGTGTTCCCGGACTATCGCCGGGTCACGCTGGAGCCCGCCCGCGCCCTGTTCGAGGAGGCGTGGGGCACCGCACTGGACCCGGAGCCCGGGCTGACGGTGGTGGAGATCATGGACGCCATCGCCGCCGGCCGCATCCGCGGCCTGTATGTTATGGGGGAGAACCCGGCCATGTCGGACCCCGACCTGGCCCATGCGCGCGCCGCCCTGGCGGGGCTGGAGCATCTGGTGGTGCAGGACCTGTTCCTGACGGAGACGGCGGCCTATGCCGACGTCATTCTGCCGGCCAGCGCCTTTCCGGAGAAGACGGGCACCTTCACCAACACCGACCGCCGCATCCAGCTGGGCCGGCAGGCCATCGACCCGCCGGGGGATGCCCGGCACGATCTGTGGATCGTGGAGGAGATGGCGATCCGCCTGGGCCTGCCCTGGACGCACCGCCCGGTGCGCGAGGTGTATGGGGAGATGGCGGCCCTGATGCCGTCCCTGGCCGGGATCGGCTGGAACCTGCTGGAGGAGCGGGGTGCCGTGACCTATCCGCTGGACCCGGCGACGGGGGAGAGCCGGCCCATCATGTTCGGCAACGGATTCCCCACCGACAGCGGGCGCGCCCGGCTGGTGCCCGTCGGGCTGGTCCCGCCGGATGAGCCGCCGGACGCGGACTATCCCGTGCTGCTGACGACCGGCCGCGTGCTGGAGCATTGGCACACGGGTGCCATGACCCGGCGGGCGGGCACGCTGGACCGGCTGAATCCCGACCCGTTCGTCAGCCTGTCACCGACCGACCTGCGCGCACTGGGCGTAGCCGACAGCGCGCCGGTGCGGGTGGAGACACGGCGCGGCACCATCCGTCTGGCGGCACGGGCGGATCGGGACGTGGTGCCCGGCAACGCCTTCATCCCCTTCTGCTATCGTGAGGCGGCGGCGAACATTTTGACCAACCCGGCCCTTGACCCCCACGGGAAGATACCCGAGTTCAAGCTCTGCGCCGCCCGGATCGTCCCGGCCTGAGGGAACCAGACCGGCACCTTCGGGCGTTGCACCCCTGGTGGCACATGCCGCCCCCTGCCCGTTGCCGTCGGACAGCGCATGCCCCGCCTTTCCTTCCGCACCCTGCTGGGCGCCTGCGCCCTGCTTCCGCTTGGTCTGGCACCGGCCCTGGCCCAATCCCTACCCGGCGGGGTGGAGGAGATCGTGGTCACCGGCCGGCGCAGCGGCGTGCCCGCCTATGAGCGGCCGTTCGGCCCCACCGTGATCGGGGGGCAGGCGCTGGAGACCGCCCCGCAGCGCCGCCTGGACGAGGCATTGCGGTCGGTGCCCGGCTTCGGCCTGTTCCGCCGCACCGGCAGCCGCATCGCCCAGCCGACCACACAGGGCGTCTCCCTGCGCGGCATCGGGCCGAACGGGGCGGGGCGCACGCTGGTGCTGGTGGACGGGGTCCCGGTGAATGACCCGTTCGGCGGCTGGGTCTACTGGTCCCGCCTGCCGACCGATGCGGTGGAGCGGGTGGTGATCACCCGCGGCGGCGGGGCCGGCCCCTGGGGCAACGCCGCCCTGGCGGGCACGGTGCGGATCGAGACACGCCCGCCGGCTGGCGCCTTCGGGGAGGTTTCGGCTGGTTCGCAGCAGACCTACCAGGCGACGGGAGGATTCGGCGGGGCCACCGGCGGCTTCGATCTGGGGTTGTCGGCCGGCGCCTTCACGACCGGCGGGCACCCGGTCGTGCGCGGAGACCGCCGCGGACCCATCGACCTGCGGGCCGGCAGCGATGCGCTATGGCTGGATACCCAGGCGTCAACGGACCTGGGCGGGGTGCGGGCGACCGCCAAGCTGTCCGCCTTCCGGGAGCATCGGGACAACGGCACCCCCTATACCGAGAACGCGACCGACGCGGTGGAAGGCAGCCTTCGCCTTGTCGGCGGCGGGCGGTTCCCGTGGGAGGCGGTGCTGTACGCCCGGGACTGGGATTTCCGCAGCACCTTCAGCGGCGTCAACGCCGACCGCACGGCGGAGACACCGGCGCTGGACCAGTACAGCGTGCCCAGCCGCGCCTATGGCGGCGTGGTGCAGGTGGGGCTGCCGCTGGCGGCGGGGCACCAGACGGATGTGGGCGTCGATGTGCGCTGGGCCGAGGGCACGACGAATGAGTTCTTCCTGTTCCAGAACGGTGCCTTCACCCGCGACCGCGCCGCGGGCGGTGAACAGCTGATCGCCGGCGCCTTCGCCGAACATGCCTGGACGCCCGACCCGGCGCTGGCCGTCACCGCGGGGCTGCGCATCGACCGGTGGGAGAACAGCGGCGGGCTGAGGCGGGAGCTAAACACCCTGAATGGTCAGGTGCTGGTGGATGAGGCGTTCCCAAGCCGCAGCGGCACCGTGGTGAACGGCCGCATCGGTGCCGACTGGCAGGCCCTGCCCGAGGTGGGGCTGCGGCTGGCGGGCTATACCGGCTTCCGCCTGCCGACCCTGAATGAGCTGTACCGCCCCTTCCGCGTCGGCAACGACATCACGGAAGCCAACCCCGCCCTGAACCCGGAGGAGCTGCGCGGGGCGGAGGTGGGTATCCGCTACACCCCCGGCCCCACCGCCCGGCTGTCCCTGACGGCGTTCCGGGCGGAGGTGCGGGACGCGGTGGACAATGTGGAACTGACCCGCACGCCCGGGAACTTCGCCCCGCTGGGCATCTTCGTGCCGGCCGGCGGCAGCCTGGCGCAGCGGCGCAACCTGGACCGCGTCGTCGTCAACGGGCTAGAGGCGGAGGCGGAGGTGCAGCCGACCGACACGCTGACGCTCAGCCTCTCCTACCTGTTCAGCCATGCGGAAATCCGGTCGGCAGCCGGGTTTCCTGCCCTGGTCGGCAACCGCCCCGGCCAGACACCCCGCTATCAGGGCACGGCGGAGGCAAGCTGGCGCCCCCTGGAGCCGGCGCTGCTGCGCCTGCAGCTCCGCGCCGCGTCCCGCGCCTTCGAGGGCAGTGAAAATGCCCAGACCCTGGCCGGCTATACGGTCGCCGACCTGTATGCCGGCTGGGACCTGCGTCCCGGCCTGCAGCTGTTCGCGACGGTGGAGAACCTGACCGACAGGGAGGTGCAGACCGGCGCGCGGGCCGACGGGCTGATCAATGTGGGGCCGGGGCGGAGCTGGTCCGTGGGGTTGCGCGGGCGGTGGTAAGGGCTCAGGTGAGGCCCAGCATCGCCCGCGCCTCCGCCGACGTCGCGACCTCCCGCCCGGCGTTGCGGGCGCAGGCGGCCAGGGCCTCCACGAGACGGGCATTGCTGTCCGCGCGGCTGCCGTCGGGCAGGTAGAAGGTATCCTCCAGGCCTGTGCGCAGATGCCCGCCCAGCTCCGCCGCGCGCTGATGCACGGGCCAGATCTCCGCCCGGCCGATCAGGGTGGTCTGCCACGGCGCGCCCGGCAGGGCGTATTTCAGCAGCAGCGGCAGCAGGTCCCCATCCACCGGCATGCCGCTGGCAACCCCCATCACGAAATTGTACTGCGGCGTGCCCCGCACCATGCCGGTCTGCCGGTACAGATCGACCGAGCGCACGATGCCCAGGTCGAAGCACTCGAACTCCGGCACGCTGCCGATGGCGTAGATGGTGTCCAGATAGGCCGCCAGCTTTTCCACCGGGTTGTCGAACACCATGGGCGGCCAGGCCCAGCGCCCGTCCGACGTGGTCTTCAGATAGTTCAGCGTGCCCGCATTGGCGGCCGAAATCTCCGGCCGCACGGCCTCAAGACAGGCCAGCGGACCGGCGATGTCCGGGCCGATCTGGCCGGAGGTGGAGTTGATGATCAGGTCCGGGCATTCGGCCCGGATCGCCGCCACGATGTCGCGCGCCACCGCGGCGTCCCAGCTGGGCAGCTGGCCCATGCCGGGTTCCTGGCGGCGGTAATGGATATGGACGATGGCGGCCCCGGCATCGCGCGCCCCGCGCGCCGCCTTCGCCATCTCCTCCGGCGTGACGGGGACGGGAAATCGCTGCGGATCGGTCAGCACGCCGTTCAGCGCGGCAGTCAGGATGGCCTTGTCGGACATGCTGCTACTCCTCCAGCACCTTGGGCGTGACGGCGCGGTGGAAGCCGTTGAAGGTGGGGGCGGGCTTTCCGGGCGGCATGGGCCAGTTGGGCTTCCAGTTCGGGGCGGCCCCGTCCACCCGCAACGTGCTGCCGCTGATGAAGGCGGCGGCGGGGGACAGCAGGAAGGTGATGGCCGCCGCCACCTCCGCCTCCAGCCCCAGGCGGCCCAGCGGCACATGCTTGGCCAGGCCGCGGATGATGCCCCGCATGTCGGGGGGATAGCGGTCCATCCCGCTGGAAGCGATCCAGCCGGGGGCCACCGCATTCACCCGCACCGCGCACGCGCCCCATTCCAGGGCGGCGGTTTCGGTGAAGTTCACCATGCCCGCCCGTGCCGCACCCGAATGGCCCATGCCGGGCATGCCGTTCCACATGTCCGCGACGATGTTGACGATGGCCCCGCCATGGTCGGCCATCCAGCGGGTGAAGCAGGCGCGTGCCATCAGGAACCCGCCGGTCAGGTTCGTGCGCACCACCGCCTCCCAGCCCTTCTGGTTGATGGCGGCAAGCGGGGCGGGGAACTGACCGCCGGCATTGTTGACCAGCCCGTCGATGCGGCCCAGCCGCTCCAGCACACCGGCGACCGCGGCCTCCACCGCCTCCTCCTCCCGGATGTCGAGGGGCCAGCATTCGGCCTTGCCGCCGTCGGCCATGATCTCGGCCCGCACCGCCTCCAGCTTCTCCGGTTTGCGGCCGATCAGGGCGACGGTGGCGCCCAGGCTTGCCAGCTCATGCGCGGTGCAGCGGCCGATCCCGCTGCCCCCGCCGGTGACGATGACGACCTTGCCCTCGAACAGGCCGGGCGCGAAGGCGGAACGGTAGGACATGGGGGCACCTCCGGCAGTCGGGTCAGGGGTCGAGCGTCAGGCGGACCAGCAGGGCACGGGCGGGCATCTGGCGGCCGGGGGCCACCGCCACCTCCGCCACGGTGCCGGCGGCGGGGGCCTTCAGCTCCAGCTGCATCTTCATCGCCTCCATCACCAGCAGGCGCTGACCCTTCTCCACCCGGTCGCCCGGCTGGACGGCAAGGTCGATGACGGTGCCCGGCATGGGGGCGGTGATGGTATCGGGGGCCGCGGCCCCGACGCGCGCGGCCTTGCCCAGCGGCCGGTCGGTGACGCGGTGGGTGACGCCATCCAGGTCGAGGGTCACCCCGTCTGCATCGCGGCTGAGGGGGAGCGTCCGGCGCACCCCGTCAATGACCAGCGTGACCGTGTGCGCGGATGAGCTGAGGACACGGACGGTGTGGCTGCCGTCCGCCAGGACCAACGCCAGACCGTCCGGCGACGGGGTGATTGCGACCTCCCCCTCCCCGCCCGGCCAGCCCAGGCGCAGGCGGGTGGTGAGGGTGCCGAGGGTGCGCAGCGGTGCCGCCTCACCCCCCGCCAGCAGGGCGGCGGCGATGGCGAGGGCCTGCGGCGGCACCGGGGGCGGAGTCAGCGACATGGTGCCGATCAGGCCGGTGGTGGCGGCCCCATCGGCAAAGGCGGGATCGGCCAGGATCTGGCGCAGGAAGCTCTTGTTGCTGGTGACGCCGTGGAGGACGGTCCCGTCCAGCGCCCGGATCAGGCGCCGCCGCGCCTCCTCCCGGTCCCGGCCATGGGCGATCACCTTGGCCAGCAGGGGATCGTAATGGGTGCCGACCTCCGCCCCCGGCAGCAGGCCATGATCCACCCGCACCCCCTCACCGGTGGCCGGGTGCCACGCAGTGACGCGGCCGGTCTGCGGCAGGAAGCCGTCATACGGGTCCTCCGCATACAGCCGCGCCTCCATCGCGTGGCCGGTCAGGCGGATGTCATCCTGGGCCAGCGGCAGGGGCTCACCCGCGGCCACCCGCAGCTGCCACTCCACCAGATCCAGCCCGGTCACCATTTCCGTCACCGGATGCTCGACCTGAAGCCGGGTGTTCATCTCCATGAAATAGAAGCGGCCCCCGGCGTCCAGCAGGAACTCCACCGTGCCCGCCCCGACATAGCCGACGCTGGCCGCCGCGGCGACGGCGGCACGCCCCATCTCCGCCCGCAGGTCAGGGCCGACGGCGGGGCTCGGCGCCTCCTCGATCACCTTCTGGTGACGGCGCTGGA
>JARWLF010001084.1:0-20326 GCA_029853055.1 Scenedesmus sp. KT-U | reverse complement strand
CACTGTGGTGTGACATGCAGGGTGGTGAATGTCAGTAGCCAAAGCAAGCTTGCACGGTATGCATGAGACATCCCCCCCTGACTGCAACGTTTGATAGGTGCATGTGCAATCAGCAGGAGAGCATCAGTTACTTACATTCCTTTCCGCAAACAGAGAAGTTTGCTTGACCAGTGGGCAAACCATCAAGCTTGTAGAAGCACACCTGTTGTCAGACAGACAGTAGACACAACTGAAAGCACTGATGCTATCCAATGTACGGAAATGTCATCAGTTAGTCACAACCTCTATCACCAAGTGTCCTTGTAGTAAGCAGCAGCAGCACACGCAGAGGTAGTGCCAATGTCATCTCGTCTGCCATATCTGCATGCTGCGTTATATGTACAACCACCAATTGGAGATCTGAGTTTGCATAAGATCGAACCATGTTTCATTATATTTTTACACTGCTGCTTCGCCGGGTGGGCTTGCTCCCTGTTATCCGCAGTACAGTAGAACCAGATCACGGAAATCTATTCAGGAAGCATGCTCAACATCACAGTACGGATGGTTACATAATGACACCTGTCAGGTAACCACTCAGCTGCTTACCTCCTGAGTCGCCACTATATCTTGAGCAGGTATAGCCACGTGTTGCAGCATTCCAGACCAGCCAATGACCACCACACGGACCTTCAAACAGTAATAGGCCTAGGGATAGTAGCAGCAGCAGCAGCAGCAGCATCAACACAATGATACTCCAGAGAATGAAAGCCAGAAATTGACTGCAAAAACAGCGGTTCTCTGATGCTGTGCCAGTGTCAGCTGCATCAGCTGTGTGTGATCTGCAACCGATGCAATCAGCTGCTTGTCTCTAGTTTTGTTATGCGTGTGCTGTTGCTGCTGATCTGCTGACGATGGTCACCAATGCAGTGCTCCTGTACCCCTCTGACTGAACAGCTGAAAAAGGCTGAGCAATTACTTACATCTGGGTAAGTCTGCAATTGGTCCAGCACAATGCGAGGTATGGCGCCCATTCCTGTTGGCTGCTGATACTCTCCAACCGATATAACACCCGTGTCATTGAACTGAAACTCAACCCTATACCGCGGTGGCACAGTGACAGCCAGCTCCTCTGCTTTTTGGGGTCCTGGGAAGGACATCCCGGAATTGAACCCGAGACATTCGGATGACAAGTTTTGCTTCCCGAGCACTAACATGTCGTGCATGGGATGCACTTGCAGGGTGGGGTAGCCAAGCCGGTGAGTGCCTGGTATGAAGCTGACACTGGGCATGACAACAGAGAACATTCTGCTGTTGTTGAAATTGCCGGCTGCGATCTGTGCTGTTTGGCCCCATGCTGTTGGAAAGTTGTTATCTTCAGATCCGGGCGGAAAGAAGGTGAATTTGAGCGGACAAGGGGTAGAGGCATCGTCAGCTTGTGCTGCTGATAGCAGCAGAACTGTAGGAAGCAATAGAAAGCAATGAATGATGTTCAAGGGTTGTGCTTGCTGTTGTACGTTCTTACAGACAGAAGTGTGGTTTTGCTGCTGCTGATGTTATTAAGTGCCTTGTTTCGGCAGTCACATTCAGATGCGGCTGTCAACATTAAAAGTGTGCCAGTCTTCCTACGCAACTGACCGCAATCATATGGCACGAACCCCACCCCTGCTGCTGCTGCTGCTGCTGCTGCTACTGTTGCTTATGACAGTCAGCACATGCCGTATAGCTGTTGCCGCTGCAGCTGCAAGACATGGCTGATAACGTTTGAGTAAAACTTAAGCAGCAGAGTCATTGTGTTTAGTTGGCATGTGAGCAAACGCGGCATCAATCACTAGAGGTCCCGCTCACCCATCACAGATGCCAGCAAAATGCCGCATTTCCGTGAACGACCCAGACTCCTCATAACAACTACAAGCTAACTAGAGCACTACTAAGCATGACGCACTGGTGGATGTAAGCCATCACCGCGCGGCCATCATGTGTTCGGGGACTGAAGTACAACAGCATAAACAAAGCAAAGCAGAACACAATTGTCCCGCTGTAATGTCTTATGCATCAGTATCTTGCAATAGCCGTTCACGTTGCTGTGCTGGATGGCAACTTCAACAGAAAGGGTTGTACTGGCCGCAGCTGTGTCACGTTTAGGGGGCAGCACCTCTCCACCTGCAAACAAAGCATTGACAGGCAAAAGTACCAAAATCTTGGTTGTAAAATGTCTGATCTGTGCTGATCCAACTTGCTGCCGGCTTCAGCTTGTCACCGCAGTGGGCTATCGCCTGTTGCGTACCGTATGCAGCGGACTCATCTCACCACCGCAATGTGAACAAGTAGCTATTGAACAAGTTATAAGTCGTCAGCAGTCACCGGGTGCTGTCGTACGTTGTTGCCAGGTAGAACTGCCAGTGGGTGTGCACAAACTATTGCATAAACATGCTGCGTACTGCAGTCTGAATCTGAGCTTCAGCTACAGTCCCCTGATATACATGCTCAGCAAAGTTACAGGTTACACATCTAAGGGTAAATTTTGATAAGCAGAGATGTGCTGCAGTAACCGCACTCACTGCTTGCTTGCTTGCTGAGTCTGACACAGCAAGTAAGAAAGACATAATCACAGCAAGTGCCAACCAGCTGCTTACAAGGTCTGCAAGAGCTTGACTATAGTAGCCAGTTGATTGGCATGCAGGGGTTCACAAGCAGACACTCAATCGAGATATCACCTTTCCAGAACTGCTGCAGCCGTCTATACAGTGCCTGGCACAGTATAGTCGCCCACTGTATAGTATGCATCATGCGAACATCAATCGCCACTCCAGATGTCCATGCAGTTGCAGATTACTGCTGTGCGGTATAGCTGGCAAGAACATATCACCAGGACAGCAGCAAAAACCAAGGCAAGCATGCTTTCCTACTACGGTTGCAACAGACAGACTACAAAGTGACATCAAGCGCTTGCTGCTGCCAGCTACGCTGATGATCAGCGTAGTATGAGCCACACTGCCAATGCCAAGAGTTCAGCCCGGCAGCACACGATGCACACTTGCAGTGAGGGCATTATGTATACACCTGTCTGCGCCCTGCAAGAGTTCAGGTCCAACAGGCAGCAATTGCTCATGCCGACCTCAGAACAAAGTACTGGAAGCAAGCTGTTCTGATGGTGACTAAGTGTGACACTGAGCTTGGATTCAAATGCAATGGATGCTGCAGGATGCCTGCAGCCCAACTGCAGTGCGGCACCGCTGTCCATCAGGCTGCTGCCTACATAGACACTGAGCAGTAGCAGCTGCTAGCAGTGGCGACGCTGCATCCCACAAAAAGCTCTACAACCACCGGCTCAACTTGCACTTGAGTCAAGATCCTTGTATATGATACAGAGCAATCTGCAGCACTGAGGCTTGCTGCTGCTGTCGCTAGCTGCTGATGGTAATGAGCAGACAGCTGTTGCAAGCGGGATCCTGTGACCTTTGCAAGATCGGGAGCCATAAGGCTGCAGAAGCACCTGCTCAGACCTCTGCTAGTGTCTGCTGTTGCTGCTCTTTCGCCAACCTGCAGCTGACAACTGCTGTTCACATCTGTAACAGGATTAGCTGCTGACAGTGCCATCCAGTAGTCAATGACTACATGCAGTTAGCTATGTGCTACATGCAAGGATACTCATATGCCCTCGGAATCACCCTAACGCACACTTGTTACAGTGGTCACACTGCGATGACCAAACACACACACGGACTGCATCAGCCACTGCTAGTACTCTCAAAGCACAAAGAACAACCCAAATACAGCAGCTGCCAATGAAGCAAGACTGCTGGTCACCGCTGCAGCAGCACCAGATGTGGTTCTGTTCCTGGTCATAGCAGGTCTCAAGGGCCCTGCTAAACCTGGATCAGCAGTGAATACTGGTTCTGGCGGAGGTGGTGGAGGTGGTGGTGGGGCAAATCTAGGGTTTAGTCTCCAGCCCCAACTGCCAAAGAACAGCCCATTCATTACCTTTTCACCACAGACGTCTACTAGTAGGACCTCGAGTGTGTGGTTGCCATTGTCGTTGATTCTGAGGTTGAGAGGGGCTTCACAGTGGGCCTGCAGGAACGACAGGAAATCAAATCTTAGTGTTTAAATTGTGGAGTGTGTGAAGTTCGACCAGCTGCAGGAGTACTTGTCACTGGTAGTGTGCGCCCGTGGTTGAAAGCTTTCTTCTGAGGACATATAGCTGGTATAATTTAGCGCTTTGTGCAGGTTGGTCGCTGAATCTGGAAGTGACCCCTACTGCTGTATTTCAAGCTACTGTTGCACTATGCGAGAAGTTCTTACCCCATCTGCAGAATTGGCGACTCTCTGTCCATCAACAAAGCAGAACTGCTCTCCGTAGCCGGCTGTCTCCCAGTTGAAAGAAGCAGCGCTACCGATCGGCACGGGAATGTCCGGGCCGGCGAGGTTGCCGATCTCGCTCTTCACAGTCTGGATCGGCACGGCCCTGTTGCTGCTGTTACGCAAACTCACACCCATGAACTTTGCTGTGCCATCATCAAACTGATCGTTACCGAACAAGCTGACAAGGTTAGGATGCTGCGTGGCCAGCGAGCCCTCGATCCACACATTGTAGTATCCGTTGATCAAACCGGGAGAGTCCATGAAAACTTGCAGGAAATTTGGCTTCGCAGGGTCCTCCCACTTTACGTACTGATCGAAGTAGTCCAGAAGGTTATCAGCTGGCGGTGTAGCAGTGAAAGTACGGTTGAGCTTGCCCCACACGTGGAACACGGTGCTGTACAGCTGCACTTGAGGGTTGGCGAACGCTGGCCGGGGTGTGATCTTGGCAAGGTCCACTGCGAACGAGGTGTTACAGCTGTGGAAGGTTACGTCAGCTGTCGGTCGGCTGGCAAGCTTGTGGAAGCACACCTGCAGAAGTGAGACAGACAGTGGCAGCATATAATACAGCGATTACATTTAATCAACAGTATTGGATGGCGGTGCTACTTGAGAAGCACGTGAAGAGATTTGAACCTGGAAGTACACTGTCCATTCGCGACTGCTGACCATCAAATGCAGCGCGGTATGTTATAAGCAAGCTGTGTGCCTCTGCACAAGTCCCTGTCAAATACAGTACTCTGCGGGCCATGGGTTCAAGCTCAACCGGCGATGCTAAGAAGCCGCTTGCTTACAGCCAACATATACAATGGCATATGAGACACCCATAGCCACTGGAATGCTGTGCGCAGAGATACTTGTGTATACGACATACCTGCCTACTGATGCTTTGAGCTGTTGCTGGCACTGCCACTCTCTGAGCTCCTACAACTGCCACTCCTGAACCTGGCAGCACATCCATCTTCAGCTGGAGACAGTAGTCACCCTGGGAGCAGCATAAAACACGACAACATAGGTGATTTCAGAACCCTTGTGGTTGTGTAGTAGGCATCAAGCCCGGCTCATGAATACTCTGCAGCTGCATAAGACTCAAGGCACTGGCAGCAGTACGCATCGATCACTTTGCACAGCACTTTTTGCCAGTGAAACCCGTTTTATGCTGATGCTGTGCAGGTTTGAGACACACGGCTGCAGTGCTATACATTGTGCAGTGCCTCGAAAACACTTTCATCTCAGCCAAGACAGCAATAGCTCCAATCAGGTGATCACAATGGTTGAAGCAAGGGGTGGGACCAGCAGTGAGGTTCACAACATCAAGTGGGTGTCAGACTATCAACAAAAGACGTTTGAGCATGTAGCGGTCGATGCGCAGGCAGTGCTAGAGCTGTTGTAATGTTGCACCTACATCTGGCAGCTCAGGCACAATGTTCAGCTTGACACTGGCAGGAGGGTCTTCCTTGCTGCCCTTGGTGTATGGGCCCAACTGTGCACCCACACCACCCACTGCCCATGTGATGGTGAAGGCAGCTGGTTGCACCAACACGCCAGCAGCACCTGACCCAATGCACTGCCCTGGAATCTGTCCATTGACGTTGGTGAACACTGATACTGGCGACATGAACAAATGGGGGATAGGGTAGCCTGCCAATGCAATCTTCACTAACTGGTCACGAGCTGTATTGCCCACAGATGCTTGTACTTCTTCTGTCCATCCAGTTGGCTTGTTTTCGTTGCCTGCAGGGAAGAAGTCAATGCCCAGACCACATGGGCCCGCTATTGGTGCTGCTGCTGCTGCTGCTGCTGCTGCTGGCGCTGCTATGGATGCTCCTGGCGCTGCACCCTGGAGGAACTGCGCATTTGCTGAGGCTGCATGCGCAAGAAACGGCAGAGATAGTGTTATGTTGCCAATCTGCGCGATGCAACTCGTGTCACCCGGGGGCCCAGACGTTCGAACGTACTGGGTCGCAGGTTGTGGTGCGAGCCTCTTATACAGCTTACACCAGGCTAGTCGACCATTAAGAAAGCATTCAAAAGAGCTCAAAGGCCATGCAAAGCGCAGGCATGATGCAGCACCCGCGCTGTCAACGACTCAACCATCTGCTTGCTTCATGCGGTGACACTGCTGGTTACTGTGCACAATCGTGCAATATAGTAGCTGATCTGACATTGTATGACTGCAAGGAAAAGAATAGCAAGGGCAACGAACGCGACAACTTCTTTTCGGCTGGGCCCTCATGCACTCACCACTGAACAGAGCTAGACCGATCAGCAAGGCACTTAAACGTGCCATATTGCTGCCTTATGCTATTCTCGACCGCGCCAGCGCGAATTCCCTCACCGCTGCTGCCAGTATTGCTCGGCTTACAAGGCAAGACAGCACAATACTTCCATTCGACCGAGTTATTGAATTCGCATATAGATGCAGACATCCAGATTGTACGCTGTAGCGGCTCCCTGATGCATGGCAGTAAGCACAACCAACGACATAACAGCTTCCGGTGAGTATGACTTGACAGCTAGGGCGCTGCCTTGGATGCATTGAGGGCTACGAAACGCGTTGTATTAGATCAATCAAAGCAATGTGTCGTTTGTGCCTCCGATGAAGAGCAGGATATGCCACGTGCTCTATACATTGAATCACCCGCTTCTTGTGCGACTTCTACCGCGCATGCAGGCCAAAAAGCGACCATGCACAGACGTTGCACAACAAAGCGTTGATGGTGCCATAAACATGCTTCTGGGTGGTATCAAGCACCCAGACTACAATGGCCGACCCGCCATGGACTTGGTACTCAGACACATAGCCCTTCATGTGCTGCCAGTATCATCCAAAGATAAATCTCCCATGCGACTCAGCAGCTGCATGAGCTTGCTGCCGTTGATGATGCCCAGGCTCTGCCCACCGAGCTCCTCCTCATCTACTGACTGTGCTGGTCGTGGGGGAGGGGGTCCTGCACGCACAGCATGGCAAACATTCCCAATCAGTGACACTGATTCCGTAGCAATAAGTATATAGCTACCAGGAGAACAACAGATGGCTGACGTAACATGCTGCTCTGCTAGCTGTTGAGTAACAAGATATGGCAAGGATCTTCTTGCGCTGGCAAACAATGCAGTGCACAGATGCACAGCAGCATACAGACAACCATGCTGCAGCACATGCAGCAGATCGCTGGTTTTAGCAACGGTTGCACAGACTTTCAAGCACTGTGTACTTACCACACAGCTGTCCATCCTGCTCCTGCAGTAAGCTGTGTATGGCCCCCTGAGGCTCAGTACTCCCCTGCCACTCCTGAGAACTACTCAGCAGCTCAGAAAGCTCCAAGCAATGAGCATCCGAGTTTGAGCTGTCACAGCTCTGCAGCAAAGTGTTGGCGACCTCTGCTGCAAATCCTACTACAGGGGACCGCATGCCTAGGGGCTGCTTCACAGCACTATCAGCTGCAGGCATGACACGTCAACATGCAGTTGAGTCAAGGACAATGTGCGGCAGTCAAACCCTGCTGGCAGTCCACAGCTCAGCAGTACACACTCTGCAGTGCTGGGATGTTTCTTATAGGAGCACTGGTGTAAGAACCCTTCCTCTACTGCCGAAGGCAGCCAGCAGTTACACATGCCATCAAATAGTTGATCATGCATCAGCAACCGTACAAACATGCAAGGTCGCAAAGGAATATCAGATGGCAGCACATCCCCAACCAAGAACAGCACCCACCTATCTGTATAAGAGACTCATGCAAAGGCGGCAGCAGCTCCCCAGACGGCTGCTGTAAGCCCTGGTCATACCCTGCCTTGAACAAGCCTTGCCACAGTCCCTTGACACTGCTACACAAGCTGCATCTGAGCATCTCTACTGCTCTACACTGCAACGCACTGCAGCGCTCATGCTGCAGGGCGAGCGCTATCACAACAGGTAACAAGGCTACCGACCTGACTGCGTTGTCTATTATCGGGCTGTTGTGCAGCAGCAGCATGTGCAGGATGGCACAGGCCCAGACTCGGTGACTGCCAATTGTGGGCTGCAAAAGAGATTTGACAACAGCGGCAAGCAGGAGTCCTGTTGACATCACTGCAGACATCGCAGATGTTCTTGCGCACATGCACAAGCAATAACAAAGGGATAAGGTGCCACCCTCATCATATACAGTCCACGCTGAGCTCATACACGCAACATCAGCAACTTGACATTTCCTTCTTTCAAACTGCAAGACATGCCCATAAAAACCGCCACACAACCAACATGCCTCTCAACCTCTGCTCAACTCTCAATCAGCAGATGTCACACTGAAGAGAACCAATTATGATTGCATATAGGTCCATCAACGGCCTCATTGGCTCACCTGTGGTGCCTCACTGCTGAACTGATGTATCTGTGGCTGAGGCGATAGCCGCAGTACTTGCTGCAACAGGTCCAGCTGCTCTACTACAGCACGGAAGTGAGGAGGAAAATCAGACAGCTGGGGTTTGTCCTGCACATGAACAGCAAACAAACAACAGCACACCTCCCTGAGAACAATGCGTCCTCCATATAGCTTTCAAGCATCATGCAAAGACACAAATGTGGCAACGACAATCACATCCCAGACTGCATGCAATATACATTGTGCTGACACTATGGTGATACCAGCACCAAGCACAGCGCTCACCTCCACTGCAGGCATAGAGCTCATCTCGAACTCCAGTGCACGAGTAACAGCAAGCAGCTTCTGACTAAGCTGAGGGATGGCCTGTTGCCCCTGAGGAAGCAGTGAGGAGATGTCACCCCAGACCTCCTCTGGTGCTGGCAGCTCATCTGCTTGAGACAGCTCCTCATCACCGCTGCTGCCGGGGCCATCCTCTTCATCTGTTTGAAAGTATCGGCGGAACATTGCACTGTGCCTGCAGCAGAGTGGGCAGAGTGAGCAGCAGATGCTAGTTGTTGCAGTCCCTGGCACATGCAAGTTCGTCATTTGTTCTGGTCTAAAGCTCTGGGGGTGAAATCGCCTGCCTTCCACGCAACATGAGATGATGACATGGAGTTGAAAGGGCCCGCTGCTGCGGCACGCAACAGAGGGCTTGGTGGTTATGTACGCGCTGACTGCTGGTCGGAGCACCCCATCAACTCACTTTGCTAAGTCTCTGAGAGACTGGCCTTGTTCCTGCTGCTCTTCCTGCTGCTGCTTCTGCAATGCTGCGAGTTTGCTTGCCCTCTGAGCTGCTACTCTGCCCTTGGGCTTGCTGTTGCTGCTGCTACCGCTGCTGTTTGCTTCTGCTGCTGTTGCTGACTCATCTGGCATTGCTCCTGTCTCTATCACCAGCTGCTTACGCTTCTTGTGCAAGTCAGCCTGTGTGAGCCAAACAGGGGTCACATCACAAGTAGCAGTAAGCTACCATCCACAAGTCATTCCCCAGCAAACTTCCATGATGTTTGTTGGATTCTCATCTTTTCTGTGTCTGCACCGATCCCAGTCTCAGGAAGCATGAAGCGTGATTGCCAGGCTAGCCAGCAGCTGCATTCTACAGCATTGTTGCCACAAACCATCTACCGATGATCCGTCCTGGTTCTGCCCTAACCAATCAGTCCCTATGAGAGCTGCTTGACTGACTAATCACTTGAAACCCACTGATGTCATCCTCAGCACTCACCAGTAGCTGCTCTGCCTCTGCTGACAGGCTGTTGCCTCTGAGATCTAGGTTGATCAATTCCGCACAGCCTCCTGCTGTCAACACGTCAACTAAAGCCTGCAGGCAGAGCGAGTCAACAGCATTTCCAGGCACAAGCACAGAATAGCTTTGCTTTACGGGTGCAAGCAGAGGGTAGTTTGCTCAAGCTGCTATAGGAGGCTGTGTGAGTACTGACTGCTCAACTATTGTACATGCTGTGCAGGACAGAATGACCTGAATTGGCAAGCTGACGTTGCTGCCTACGGGTGCTTCAGCGGTGTGGCTGCAGCTGGGGTACTCACCTTGACGCCATCATCTCCTATATGGTTTGCTGACAAATTGATGCTGGTGATGCTGCTGTTGTTCTTGAGGCTGTCAAACAACTACACAGTTCAAAACACACCGGGCAGCAGCATACAGTGTTTGTAGTGTTGCTGTTGTTTTTTTCAGGATGCAAGCGAATCACTATCTCAAGCGTAATCTCCTGTGACTGCGCGGTTACAGGCATAGTCCTGCAAGCAGTCTGGCGCGGTTACAGGCATAGTCCTGCAAGTCCTGCAAGTCCTGTAGCCACTGTCTGACAGGCCTGTACATACCTTGCGTGCTTTGGCATCATGAATGTTGGCATTCCCTAGTAGCACCCACATGTCTTCGCTGTGCTTGGCTGACTCCAGAGCCTTCTGAAACCTGCAGGACGCCAGAATGTATCACGCTACAACACACTATGCCACCATCACATATTTGATGGCTACTGCAGGACATAGCCAACAGCTGTGACACCAGCCCTGAGGCAAGACATTCTACAATCCTCGTACTGTTTTGAGGGCTGTTGCAGTCCACGAACTGCATGATGGAGAAGTTGACAGAGGGTAGCTGTTCCAGTCTGTCGTGAAACTCATGCTTGCTGCTCTTTCATACCTGCGCTCTGCTTCCTGCTTGTCTGCCTGAGACATCTGTGTAAAGCTATCATCTCCATTCACCACACCAGATGCTTCTGTATTAGCCTTCTTCTTCTTCTGCAGGGACCAGAAACGTTTAAGCACGCCTTGCACAGGAACAGCAGAAGCCATCGGCTGCAGTAAGTGAACTTGCTTTTTTCTTCTTTTTCTTTTTCTTGCTGCCATCACCAGTTGGGGTACCATTATCTACATCATCGTGAACATCTTCATCATCCTCTGTTGCTGTCTCTGGCTCGCTTTCCTCCGTGACCCTGTCTTCGTCGTCCCCAGCCATGTTCCCAAGCACCAGAGTGAGCTGAAAGAGCTACAACCTTCCAAACAGAACTATATGTAAACACAGAAACCTTTTCAGCATCAAGAACAGGCGGATACAGTGCGACAGTGAGGAACAGCTCGCACAATCTGGATGCTGAAACTTGTTGCAGCCCGCTGCCGATGGCAACCTTGCCTTCCAGGATCGTACTTGTACACTTATTTGGGAACCAAGGGACTGTGTAAGTCCTGCGGCAGCCTGTTAGGTCGCTTTAAGTGACATGACAACAGCACCACATCAGCTTGCAGTAGAGGCCCAGCGTTTGGATGGCACTCTATTGAGTCGCAACCTGTCCTACCCAGGCATAGTAGTAAGGCCTGGTACGAACTACAGGTGCGATGCAAGCTCACTGACGCGGGAACATACGGTGGGACCTGAAGTGACCAGTCTGGTGGCAGCCTGCCAGCGGCTCAACTGGGCTCAGCCTCAGTTGATTCATAAAGAGGCATACTGCCGCTGTGATGATCTCACCGCTGAACTGAATCAGCAGCCAGACGTCAGGCAGGAAGCTCCTTTGTACTCTCCAAGAGTGAAGTTCATCTGACCTACTAGGTACATGCATTATTTATGCCTGGCAGTGCCTGCTGGGGGACAGATTCAACAATGACCAGACTAAGTATATTGACAGAGGACTTCACATGTGCATTCTGTGGCCATGCTAAGTACAGCAGTGTAAACACCACGAGCAGCAGCAGCTTCAACAGCTGGAGAAGAAGTGGATTCACAGAGAATGTCAACCTCTGAGCAGCCGCTGTGTGCACGAGCGACTCAACAGGCAGCTGTTGATTACATGTTCAGCAGCAGAATACCACACCACCATCAATTGGTCATCAACAAGCGGTGCTAATGGGACTGCTATGCAGCTACAAAAATAGGCCGGGCATCAGCCGGGCTTGAATCAGGGTGCTGTACTTTTGTGTTCATGACTACGTCATGCAGAGCTTCACAGCATAATGTCAGCACACTGATCCTGACTGGTTAGCGGCACTAGCTCACCAACTACCTCAGCATGACCAGCTGCTCACCGGTTGCTCACATCTAACAGTGGGCTGCTACGGGTGGCACGAGCCAACAATAAGACCTGCAATAGAGCCTACCTGCACACTACCCCATTAATGCAATAGCAAATAGCAATATTGCTGCTGTTCAGCTGCTGATGCTGAGCTCGTCACTGCTAAGGTATTCAGAAACAGACTTTATACTTCGCTTCAATAAAGAGGAACTGACGTCCAGTCTGTCGAGGGGCACGCAAAGGGTACTCCAGAACCACCGGAGTGATAGCCTGCAGACAGCTTTCATCGCCTTGCATCAGTCGACCATTGCAGTCTACACCCAAGAGCACTGAGGCAGAAACATCTCACACTCACAGTATACATTACTGTGCGTTATCAAAAAGCGTGCGCTGTGCTTGGGCTTCCGGTCGCGTGGCTCCACTCTGAATAAAGGGTAGTGTCGAAAAGCCTACCAATCGGTGCCTAGGACAAGTGTATAGTGCATGCAATGAGATGTTGATGTCGAAATGAACAAGGTCTGCCTCTGTGTACATCTGACTGTTATGCTTTTGAACCTGGTGTTGCCGCGCTCAGGTACCGCAGTGCATGCCCTGCTGCGAGAACGGAGGGCTGCTACAACCTGGCCATAGTATCTGCTTGGTGCAGTTTCATCAGGATCAGATGTACCTGCCACGACCAATATCCTGATTTCAGCCTTGGATCACGCACCCCAGCCTACCTGGCAGAAAAGCTTTACTTGCAGTAATCAAAGACATTGATGGTATGTTGCAATGCGTGCCTTTACCCTTCCATAGTGCCTTGATGCAAGCTGGCTATGACTAGAAACTTGGTCGGTTGCGTCTGTCATGTCGCAGGCAAACAAGCAGCACTTGCATTCTTTGGGGAGGACAGGTAGCCTATGCAGGGTCCCAGCAGCTCACAGCCATGCAAGACAGCGTGCAACTCCGCCAGTACTGAATGGCAGCAGCTCAGCGCCCGTCAGCTTGCCATCAGCTTTCAAGCGTGGCATGTCAATGGTGTGCAAGATGTTGCACGGTGGAACCGACGCCTCAACTCCTCAAGAGACAACCAATGGTGTGCCTGTGCCACCACCCAGTGTTCCAGAAACATATGATCCCATCTCCACTCAGGCAGCTCACAACAAGAATGGACATGCTTTCATAAAAGTAGTAGGCACTGGAGGAGGGGGTGGCAACGCCATAGCGAGGATGATCAGCACTGGACTGCAGGTGCGGAGTCTGCAGGAGACCAGCAGAACGTTGTGCCATGTATGCACTGTGGCAGGGCACCATGTCGCGCACTTGTCAGCTACTGTACTGGCTAGCAATGAGGCTTTGTGCATCATGTTTCCCTGAAATACCAGCTGCGAAGCACAGCAGCTTATCCCACCATGTAACAAGAGCAGCTTATCCATGAACAACGGCGGGCCTGGTGTGAATGTGTGTTAATTCTCCTTGCCTGCAGAATGTTGAGTTCTGGGCCATCAACACAGACAAGCAGGCACTGGACAGCAACATTTGTCCCAACAAGCTGCAGATCGGCATACAGTTGACTCGAGGTTTGGGCACAGGCGGCAAGCCCACCCTGGGAGAACAGGCAGCACAGGAAAGCGTAGAAGAGCTGGGCAAAGTGGTGGCAGGTGCAGACATGTTGTTTATTACAGCAGGTGAGCTGACAGGCGTGCTAGACATGATGCTTTGCAGTAATGCCTGCATCTTCTGCCTCAGACCGCACAGCAGCGCCTTACTACATGGCAGCAGCCGAGCAGACGTCTCCAGAAGGGACAGTTGGGTAGTATGTCAGCAGCGTTCTAAGTGGCATCAAGAGATGCATAAACAAGCTGAAGTTCAACTGCTTGTAAGCTGCGGCCTAGCAATGTGTAGACAAGCCAACTGGTGGTTTATCCTCGCCTCTTTGCTATTGCAGGTATGGGAGGTGGCACTGGTACAGGAGCAGCACCTGTAATTGCTCGCCTGGCGAAGGACAGAGGCATCCTTACGGTTGGAGTCGTTACATATCCCTTCAGGTAGGCCATCCACCATGTGCAGCTGCTCCCTCAGGCTTTTGCTTTCTCTCAAGCCGAGTACGGGGGACATTGCTTGTATGGCCCACTCACTGGTACTCTGCTGTCAGTAAACGACTTTCATACAGTGTTCGTAGGAAGGCTCTGTCCACAGGGGTATGTGCTTTCTCTGTCAGCATGCCAGAGTACCAAACAGCTGTTGCTGCTCATGTTTGCAGCTTTGAGGGCCGCCGTCGTGCCATGCAAGCTGTGGAGGGCATTGAGACCCTGCGCCGCAACGTTGACACCCTGATTGTCATCCCCAAT
This sequence comes from Scenedesmus sp. KT-U, assembly GCA_029853055.1. NCBI lineage: Eukaryota > Viridiplantae > Chlorophyta > Chlorophyceae > Sphaeropleales > Scenedesmaceae > Scenedesmus > Scenedesmus sp. KT-U. Next base: position 5,728 of record JARWLF010001084.1, on the reverse strand, counting down.
GACAAGTTGCTGGATGCGACGAGCGGCTCCAACACCTCCCTCACAGATGCCTTTGCACTAGCAGATACTGTACTGCGACAGGGCGTGGGTGGCATATCGGACATGATCACCATCCCTGGACTCATCAATGTGGACTTTGCAGACATCAAAGCAGTGATGCATAACAGCGGAACAGCTATGCTGGGTGTGGGCTATGGGGTCGGGCCTGACAGAGCCCTGCAGGCTGCGTATGGAGCTACCAATGCCCCACTCATCCAGTCTACGATTGAGAGGGCTACAGGCATCGTATATAACATCACAGGCAGCAGTAACTTGACGCTGGCAGAAGTGAACACCATCAGTGAGATCGTTACATCTCTGGCTGACCCGTCATGTAACATCATCTTTGGTGCTGTTATAGATGAAGATTGTGGCCCTGATGAGATCAGGGTGACCATCATCGCCACAGGCTTCAGTCAAACATTTGAGGAGCAGCTGTTGACTGGCAAGGGTGAGGTGTCAGCGGGGTTGAAACAGAGACAGCAGCAGCAGCAACAGTCGGCAGCAACAGAAGCAGCAGATTCAGCACAGCAGCAGCAGCGGTCGCAAGGTGCTGGATGGAGACCTCAGCGGCAAGGTAACGGGCGCACTCTACTGTAAGGTGGCATATGAGAAGGGTCTGGGATGTACAAGTTGTCCATTTGATTTGTGTATGTAGTGTGGAGAGTCTGTGAACGCCAACCTGGTGAACTGGACCAGACTGTCACTGTGTGACTGGGAGTTGAGACACACCGAAAGGGTCTGATGGTGCTGTTGGTTGCTGTAGCTCTCGTGCGAATGTATCTCACCCTGGTGTGGCAGAGCGTAGTAGTTTGTGCATAATCCTGTGGTGAGGGACTGAGTCGCTTCAAAATGCACAGCAGCGCAAGACAGTTTGCTGGTCATCAGTACTGCTGCAGTATGATGTGCAAAGCATCCCATGTTACGGTGGGACACTGTCACCTGGTCTGCAATCTAGTATGTATGTCGACCTTTCTATGCTCAGCAAGCTTCAAGGTTCATGTTGGAGGAAGCCCAGGCAATTCAACACTGCTGGCAGGTGGTGAAGTAGGATGTCATGTTGTTGTCATGTTGGGCAGTTGGCGTGACAAGCCATCAGCAAGGGCTGTTTACCTGGTTGGTGGTAGATGATGAGCAAGAAATACTGCTGCCTTCTTGTCTTTCTCACAGACTCCCCACAGCACGCAGGAAGTTTGATGTTGCTGGAAGCCCAGCAAAAGTTGTAAGAACTGTTTTCTGATTGGCATTGTTATTATGTCCAAGGCATTCTGATTTGACAATGGCGTCATAGACTTGGGGTACCCCAAGACCGGTCCAATGGCTGCCTGCATTTTTTGGTGCAGCAACATTCTCCGAGAAGGCCTTCAGAAGGCTTCTGAGTATCATACATATATTTTTTTCAAACAGCAGAGAGTACTGCAAACTGCTGTGTAGTGAGTGGAAACACTCTGATTCTCAGGAACATTCATGTAGTGGTGAAAGCCAGCTGTGTAAGTTATACTGTACTGTGGCAGAACCGCAATCTCTGGTGTACCCTGTCGTCTCGCTGATATCTGTTAACCTGATTGGCAATACAGCTCGGGTCACAAATGAACCGTGCCAATAGTGCCTATGCCCGCAAAGGTGGCCACGTCATTTGATTCAATGACCACCGTTGCTTGTGCCATACACATGAAGTTGAGATCCACGAACATCCACATGCCATGTCACAGTGTGACACACAAGAATCTGACCTTGATACCTAATCAGATGCAGCGTCGACAACAGACATCTGCATGCAACACGCCATTAGTATACCGTCTTACACCCGACCAAGATGCGACTCGCCACAACAAAGAAGCTACAAGACACCATACTACTACACAAGCACCCAGACATGCCAGGTTGCTGGCCAACTCCGCCTACGACCTACAAAAGCTGAACCCCAGTTGATGGGATGGGAAGAGCGGCCCCTCTACTTCTCAAACCACAGCTTTGTTGTCTGTGTACGGGCTATCTTCTTCTGCAGCTGCATGATGCCGTACAACAAACCCTCTGCAGTTGGTGGGCAACCTGGTACATAGATGTCCACTGGCACAATGCGATCACAGCCCCGCACTACCGAGTAGCTGTAATGGTAGTAGCCACCACCGTTTGCACAGCTGCCCATGGAGATCACCCATCGAGGCTCTGGCATCTGCAGCAACAATCACAAGGCTTGTAAGACTAAATACCATACTGCTTTTGATACAAACGAATAAAGTTGGTTAAGACAATGTGACCAACACGACAGGCCCTCAAACCCTGTTCTGCCCACCTGATCATACACCTTGCGCAGAGCTGGTGCCATCTTGTTTGTGAGAGTTCCAGCTACGATCATGGCATCACTCTGACGAGGACTGGGACGGAAGATGATACCAAACCTGCAAAAAGTGTTGCAGGCAGGCAGGTCCGCTCATGTGATGACTCACACTGCAAAGACCCCCTCTCACGTGAAGCGAGCTGAGGACACTCACTTGCAGTTGCTGTTGTTGGGTCGTGCTGCTTCTGCTGAATTGAGAACTTCAATCATGATGTATGAACATGTAAGACACAAGCTCTAGGTTATGGTGCTGCTGTTGATGACGAGCCTGCTGCTGTGGCTAATACGTTATGCAACGCTTCCTGAACCGCTTTGGGTCTGATGAAGACGCACATCAGCTTCCGCACGACCCCAACGCTGGAATAATCTGTCACTGGGCTACAGCACGGCATGCATGCAACGACAAAATTCTGCTGCATGCAACAGTTCCCACTGCTTACCTGTCCAAATCATATCTTGCAGCTCCGGTATGCATCATCTCTACAGCGCAGCATGCCAGACCAAACGTCATGGGCCACAGGGACCCCATGCGTGCCCAGTTGATGATGGTATCAACACCAGAGACAACATAATCTAGGGCATTACCCTTGCCTGCAGCTGCTGGTTCAGCTGCTGGTGATGCTGAGGTTGTGAACGACTGCTTGGCCGCCTCGGCATGCTGAGTGAAAATGTTAGCTGCGATGCTGGTGGAGCATGCTGTCTGTCGCAGCGCTTCGGGCAGGAAGCCAGCGGAACGAGCTAGGGACAGAAGCTGGCCACTCATTCTGTGATGATACAACCTGCAGAGCGACAGTCAGGGTGCACATGACGCTGCATGGGAAGCGTTGTCAATGGCTGAAAGCACCAGGCTTTTGCACGCAGCTGCGGATTCTTGCATGCTCACAAGGATACGCAGTTTACTGCCATCTGTGCTAAACGACAGCAACCCTCGCTATATGGTCTGTTGTGGTGGTCGCACATAACACTATGTCCTTAATCAGATAATTGTGACAAATCATAGCCCAGAAGCTAGTGCACAACCAGTTGTAGTGTGTGTGAACTGCAAGATCACCTGCTAGAAACGATCTCCGTGGCTCACAAGCGGTTGACTAGCACAAACAAGTCTGCAATCACTCAAAATGGAAGTGAAAGCGCAACGGGACGATGCACACGAGTTGGCCCTGCAGTCCCAACCAAGACACATCGCTAGCCTCCAGTAGTCTGCAGATTGAAAGTACGTTGCGAACTGGTAAGGCATGCGTTGATCACGCCACGAGGGTCCCAGAAAGGCGAGGGTTGTGTTAAAACTCCTTGGTGCCTCCTGCTTCTTCTATACCATCGTTGTAACTATGTTGTGATAGTGATAGTACTACGTGCATACTGCTGAGAGCTTGTAAGCTGCTTACTCAGGCTGTGTCAGGGAGGGAACACGGCTGGAAGCAGTGGATACGTTGTTTTCGCACGCAACGTGCAATTGATTGTATATACTGATGCTCGCTTGAAGCGTGGCTCTGGTCGTCGCTGATCACTGATTCACACTTCAAGTGATTGCCCGCTGCGTCCTGCCTCCTTGGCTACATCCTTGTTGGTTGTGGGAGGCAGTAGGTATCTCCGCAATCACTGTCAAAAGGAAGTACACAGCATGGTACGTAGAGTGCATGCAGGCTCATTTCACACTCTCAGCACAAGCAGTAGTTCACCCTCCTGTGAGCTCTGCAGAATCGCCTTAACAGACTACAGAAGGACAAAGTAACGCAGTTTAGGTCAATCACCGGAGCGAGGTAAGCACGAAGAGGGTCACTCTAGTTCACACCACTGTCACCCTGCAGAGACTTGTCCTGCAACCACCATGCAACCACCTCACGAGAATTTCGAGCAGGACATTTGCGCCTGATATCTCTCTGCCAACCAGCACGACTTTTTTGCATGCAGTGATAAGCAAGCTATAGAATGCCTCAAGCAGGCTGGATGGAGTGTAGAAGGAGGCATAGAGGTCTTTTACAGTCTAGGCATGCAGGCAGCAGCTGTCATGGACACCCGCGGCATAGAGCAGCTCTATCTGAAATATAAAGGTAGGCAGTTGCACCAGTCTGTTGCAATCAGGAACATCTCCGGTTGCACAAACACCAGCAGCACATGCGGCTGCAGGATCAGCAGCACATGCTGCTGCAGGATTTATCCATCCAGAATGATCGGAACAACTTGGCATGTGCGTGTTCGACTCCCAGTTAGCAGTGGTGTTCCCTCCATGGACAGGCTGGTTGCTGATCTCAGATGCTCGTCGATCTCATCGTACTCTGCTCGCTATTATCCCATTGTCTGTGTTCCTGTTGTTGTCCCAGATCCCCACCAAGACATTATCCTGGCAGAGGGCATCAGCAGGTTCTGTGAAGATCTTCAAGTGGAGCCCTCAGACATAGTCATGGTGCGCCAGCATACTCATCAGCAATGTGTTCAGCAGCAGATGCAGCAACAATGTGTAAAGCTGAGTTGACTGCTTGGTATGGACCCTGCGAAGCTCTTCTGCAGACAAGCTGCAGGACAAGTCTGCAAGTCGCAGGACAAGCGTGATGACACAGAAGGATGCTGCTGGCTGCTGCATGAACATCACAGACACTCTCAGGCCACAGGGCTGCACCGTCAACCATCCGCAGTAGCGAGAGCTTGTTACTGCTGCACTCTGCATCTGAAACCAGCGTGTGTGTTGACGCATTATCAAGCCAGTGCAGGTTCTCAGATCACCAATCTTCCGCGTATTGTGCTGTGCTGCAGCTTGTAATCAGCTACTATATGAAGGCCAACATCATGTGTGAGTACACACGAGATGAGTGGCTTACTGGTTTCACCCGCATGAACCTGGACAGTCTAGACAAGCTGCGCAGCAAGCTGCCAGATCTGCGAGCAGAGCTCAGAGACCCACAGCGCTTTCAAGACGTGTATAACTTTGCTTTCAACTGGGCGCGAGAGGTGCGACACTGGCTTGATCGGTGTTGAAAGCATTGTAGTTAGTTGTAGAACATGCTCTGCTTTGCCAGCAGTGCAGTGTACAGTCCTGCAGCTTGTTAGTGTTTGCACATGCAGCTTTCACTTCATAGTGCCTACAAGCAACAATGTATCAGTTTCAAGTTGATGCACAGTGCACTTACAGCTGATGCTGGTGCAGGTGCTAGACCAGCCACAGGTCACAGGTTGTGTATAGTCAATGGTAGCTTGCTTGGCTCTGGCAGCCATAGCCTTATATGACATGCATTGCATGAATAGAGTCTATAGCTATATGCGTGCCATGATAGGTCATATCGTGAACAGGGGTGTGCTTAGAGGATGAATGCAGGCCAGCATGTGCAGTACCAGCTGTTTGCAGGGTTTCTT
>JARWLF010001083.1:0-11463 GCA_029853055.1 Scenedesmus sp. KT-U | reverse complement strand
TCCCCGCCCCGCGCGCCGCGCGCGAGACCTCCGGCGGCGAGCGCTACGACCCGCATTTCCCGACCGACGGCGCGAGCGCGTTCGACTGAGTGATTCGTCGCGCGTGCGAGCTGTTTGAACGGCACTTCACACGAGGGCTGCGCCGAAGGCGCTCCCGATGCCAGCGGCCATGCGGCTGGTCGCCGCCGCAATAGTGTGCTCCGCACACGTCTTCGTGCTGGATCCCCTTTCCCTGCGCGCCTTCGGCGCTCCGGCCGGGGATGACACGTTAGGAGCGATCCCCCCCCCCGTGTCATCCCCGGCCGGAGCACGCTCGTGATGCCGCCGACCAGGCGGCTCGCCGCGGCGGAACCCGCCTCACCGCACCCGCTCGATCGCCCGCGAGACCACGGCCCGGACCTCCGCGTCCCGCAGGAACAGGTCGTGGTTGATCAGCCCGCGCCCGAAGGACGAGGCGTCGGCGACGCGCACGCCGAGCGCCGTGAGCCGCTCGCGCTCGGCCGCGCCCGCGCGCACGACGCCGCCGGCGAGGCGCCGCGACAATTCGAGGGCGCGGTCGTTCTCGGCGGTGATGACGGTGATTCGCTGCGCGTCCGGGCCGAGCCGCTCCACCGCCTGGGCGAAGAGGTCGATGTCCACGTCCGGCGAGGCGAGGATGACGGCGCCGATGCGCGCCATCGCCTGATCGCCCCCGCTCGCCCGCACGAAGCGCAGAGCCTCGAGCGTCAGGAGCGAGCCCATGGAATGCGCCACGATGTGGACGCGCCCGCCCGACGGGCTCTGGGCGAGGGTCAGGAGGAGCTTCTCCAGGGCGTCGCGCGACCACATCGCGCTCTCGCGATCGTAGCCGTAGGCGAAGGTCGCCCCGCCCGACGGCCAGGTGAAGATGCCCGCCTGTCCGGGGAAGGCGATCCCCGCCGCGAGCTCGGAGGCGCCGGCAGCGGCGGTCTGGAAGGTCTCGCGATAGCCGTGGACGTAGAGGAGCACGTCCTTGCCGAGCGCGGCGCGTGCGAAGGCCTCGGCCGGCTCGGCGGTCACGACGGGGCCCACACCGACGACAGCGCGCCGCCCGTCGCGCGCGAGGAGGCCGCGCTCGGGCGCCGTCGTGGCGTTGGCGAAGGCGAGGCCGGCGCCCCGTTCGGGACCGAAGAAGGGAGCAGCACCCGGATCGGCCGCGGGCCGGCGCGTCGTCGCCACGAGCAGCCGATCGGCGCCGCCGAGCGAGGCATGCGCCACGTCCGGTGCCGGACGCTCGCCCGCCGACGTGAAGCCGCAGGCGGAGATCGCCGCGGCGAGAGAAAGCGCGGCGAAACGAGGCGCGAGACGGGCGAACATGCGGGGGGCGTCCCAAACTCGAGAGGGCGTTGCCCCTCCGAATGCGCCGGGAAGATGGCGAGTTCGGGGCGGAGGGCGCGGGCTGGGGCGCTCAGACGAGCGGGTTGCGGCGCTGCGCCTCGAGGGGCTGGGACGAGATCTCGTGCCACCACGTCCAGCACTCCGTCTCGACGCCGGGCAGGACGGGGCGCGAGGTCGGAAAGCGCTGGTCGTTGTTGTAGGCGTCGCGCAGGAGCGCCAGACGCGCGTTGGCGCCGTTGCGCTGGTCCTGGTTCCCCACCTCGCGCACGTACATCAAGCGGTAGAAGATCTCGCGATTGGGGGCGCGGGTCTGGCTCGCCATGGCGATCTGGCTCCGGTCTGATCGGGATCAGGCGTAGAGGGTGTTGTACTCTTCCTTGAGCTGCTCGACCCGGCCGGCGAGCCAATCGGGATAGCGGCTCGCGAGATTCGTGTTCTCGGTGTCCTCCCGACGCGCGACCGTGCCCATCAGAGGCGGCTTCGGCGGCGCGGCCGGGGGGGAGGGCTCGCGCGCCTGCGTCTCCGGCTGCTTGGGCAGCTCGAAGGCCCCGCCCTTCTGGCCGGGCACGAGATTGGTCCGGGACTGGCCCGGTATGATGCCGAGGGGAGAGGTGAAACGGTCCGCCATGTGCAATCCATGCGAGAAGTGCATGATATCTCAAGATCAACATAATCGAACGGCGCCACCTATGCAAGGGGCGGCCTTTCGACTTTCGTCGGAAAAACGGCACGGCGGGCATCGGCAGATGCGTTCTTATCGCCCCCTGAAGCGGGTCGCGGCTCGGTGGACAAGACGATGCCGCGACCATTAAGCCTCTTTTCGCCCGATCGTGGGCACCGGAGGCGCGGATGACGCGAATCGAGATCGACGCCCTCGTCGAGAAGCTGCTGGCGGGCGAGCGTGCCGCGCTCGCGCGGGCCATCACGCTCGTCGAATCGAAGCGGGCGGATCGGCGGGCGTCCGGCCGCGAGCTCCTCGCGCGCGTCCTGCCGCGAACCGGCGGCGCCATCCGCATCGGCATCACCGGCGTGCCGGGGGTCGGCAAGTCGACGACGATCGACACGCTCGGCTCGATGCTCACCGCACGCGGCCACAGGCTCGCCGTGCTCGCCGTCGATCCGAGCTCGACGCGCACCGGCGGTTCGATCCTCGGCGACAAGACGCGGATGGCCCGGCTCGCGGTCGATCGCAACGCCTATATCCGCCCCTCGCCCTCCTCCGGCACGCTCGGCGGGGTCGCGGCGAAGACGCGCGAGACGATGCTGCTCTGCGAGGCGGCGGGCTTCGACGTGATCCTCGTCGAGACCGTGGGCGTCGGCCAGTCGGAGACGGCGGTCGCCGATCTGACGGACTTCTTCCTCGTCCTGATGCTGCCCGGCGCCGGCGACGAGCTGCAGGGCATCAAGAAGGGCATCCTCGAACTCGCCGACATGATCGCCGTCAACAAGGCGGAGGGGGAGAACGCGACGCGGGCCCGCGCGGCGGCGGCCGAATACCGCGCCGCGCTCTCGATCCTCGCGCCGGCCTCGCCGTTGTGGACGCCGCCCGTCGTCGCGGTCTCGGGGCTGACGGGGGAGGGGCTCGACGACCTCTGGGCGCGCGTCCTCGATCACCGCGCCCGCCACGAGGCGAAGGGCCTCCTCGCGGAGCGCCGCCGCGCGCAGGCCGTCAAGTGGATGTGGGCGCTCCTCGACGAGCGCCTGCGCGCCCCGCTCGTCGAGAACCCCGCTCTGCGCGCCCTCGTTTCCGAGCTCGAGCGGGCGGTCGCGGCCGGCGAGACCTCCGCCACAGACGCCGCCGATCGCGTCGCGGAACGGATGGGTCTCATTTCGGAGACGAAATGACGCGCGATCGGTCGCGCGATTAACCGATTAGCGAGCGTCGCCGTGCACAGTGCACGCGTTTCGTGTCTCCCGAGGGGCGATCGATGCTCGATCAATTGGCGCGCTTGTCGACGGATTCCTCGTCGGAGGGGCGCAGGCGTCTGCTGAATGCGGTAACCGACCTGTTTCTCGTCGATTCCGATCCGACGGAGGAGGCGCAGGACCATTACAGCGCCATCGCCGAGCGCTCGCTCTCCGACATGGAAACGACCGACCGCAAGGATTACGCCGATCGCGTCGCCGGCGAGCCGACCCTGCCCCGCAAGGTCGCCACGACGCTCGCCTCGGACCCGGAGGCCGAGGTCGCGCGCCTCGTCCTGAAGCTCTCGCCGGTCCTCACCGATGCCGATCTCGCGGCGATCGCGGTGACGCATTCGCAAAAGCACCTCCTCGCCATCGCCGAGCGCGCGAGCCTGTCGGAGAACGTCACCGACATCCTCGTCGACCGCGGCGACCGCCAGGTCCTGCGCACCGTCTCCGGCAACGAGGGCGCCACCTTCTCCGATCGCGGCTTCGAGCGCCTCGTCGAGCGCGGCGGCGAGGACCGGGAGGTCCAGGCGAACCTCACCCGCCGCCAGGACCAGCTGCCGATCTCGCAGGCGCGCCGCGTGATGCAGATCGCCGCCCAGGCGGCCTTCGCCGATCCCGGCCATCCGGTCGAGCTGATCTCCGGCGATCCGCCCAAGCGCGTCGTGCGCGAGGCCCGCGAGCGCCGCCTCGAGCTCAAGCTCCTGATCGCGGATCTGAAGGACGGGCGCCGCGGCATCGACGACGTCGTCTCGATCCTCGCCCGCGACGATCGCGCCTTCGATCTCGCGCAGGTGATCTCCACCTTCTCCGATATCCAGAACGCGCAGGCTCTGCGCGCGCTTCTCCAGCCCGAGCCGACCGCGGTCGCCGTCGCCTGTCGGGCGCTCGGGCTGTCCTCCGAAAGCTTCAAGGACGTGCTCGAGCTGCGCGCCAAGCGCCTCGGCATCCCCGCGAGCCGCCTCGCCGCCGACATCGCCGCCTACGAGGCGCTCCCCGCCGAGACCTCCGAGCGCGCGATGCGCTTCCTGAAGGTGCGCACGAAGACGAGCTGAGGGGAGGGGGCGTTCATCCCTCCCCGTAGGGGAGGGTGGCCTCCGAGGCGGAGCCGAAGGAGGTCGGGTGGGGCCCGACGCCTGTCGGATAATCTCCACCCGTGCCCCACCCGGCCTGTCTCGCTGACGCTCGCCAGTCCACCCTCCCCTACGGGGAGGGAGGGGGGCGCTTGTCATCCCTCCCAGGGGAGGGTGGCCTCCGAGGCGGAGCCGAAGGAGGTCGGGTGGGGCCCGACGCCTGTCGGATAATCTCCACCCGTGCCCCACCCGGCCCGTCTCGCTTGCGCTCGCCAGTCCACCCTCCCCTACGGGGAGGGAGGGGGGCGCTTCCTCACACCTCGACCACCAGCACGTGGCAGGCGGGCTTCTTCCCCCAGGCCGCCTGGACGACGGAGCGGACCGAGCGGCCGACGACGGTCTCGACGAAGTCGCTGTCGCGGCGCTTCTGGCGGGAGAGGCCGTCGAGGGTGCGGGCGACGGTGTCGGCGATCACGTCGACGAGATCCTTGCCGTCCTTGGTGCGGGCGGGCAGGCCGATCACGTCGAGCGCGGCCTCGCCGCAGACCTCGCCCTTCTCGTCGATCGCGATGGCGACCGAGACGAGACCGGCGAAGGAGAGCTTGCGGCGCTCGGGGATGCCGCGGTCGCGCTCGTCGACGATCACGTCGCCGTCCTTGTAGAGGCGCCCCGTGGGAATGTTGTCGACGATCTCCGCCGAGCCCGGCCACAGCCGCGCCATCTGCCCGTTGCGCACCACGAAGGAGGAGGGCACCCCGAGCGAGCGGGCGTAGCGCGCGTGCTCGGCGAGGTGCATCGCCTCGCCATGGGCGGGAATGACGCATTTGGGCCGCAGCCACTCGTAGAGCTTGGCGATCTCGCCGCGGCGCGGATGGCCCGAGACGTGGACGAGGCCCTGGGAATCCGTCACGATCTCGATGCCGCGCTCGGCGAGCCGGTTCATGATGTGCAGCACGCTCTTCTCGTTGCCCGGGATGAGGCGCGAGGAGAACACCACCCGGTCGCCGGCGGCGAGCCCGAGCAGCGGATGCTGGTCCTCCGCGATGCGCGCGAGCGCCGCGCGCGGCTCGCCCTGGGAGCCGGTGATGAGCGCCACGACCTTGTCGCGCGGCAGCTTGTCGAAGACGTCGGCCGAGCGGAAGGCCTTGAGGCCGTCGAGATAGCCGAGCTCGCGCGCGACGTTGATCACGCGCTCGAGCGCGCGTCCGACCACGACCACCTCGCGCCCGCATTCCTCCGCCGCGAGCGCGACCGCGCGCACGCGCGCCACGTTCGAGGCGAAGGTGGTGACGGCGACGCGGTGGGGCGCGGCGCGGATCACCTCGGCGAGGCCCTTGGCGACGTCCGCCTCCGAGGGGCTCACCCCCTCGCGGAACGCGTTCGTCGAATCCGAGATCGCCGCGATCACGCCCTCCTCGCCGAGCCGGCGGAAGGTCGCCTCGTCGGTGGGCGTGCCGACGAGCGGCGTGTCGTCGAGCTTCCAATCGCCCGTGTGCACGACGAGGCCCGCCGGCGTGCGGATCGCGAGCGAATGCGATTCGGGGATCGAGTGCGAGACGGGCACGTATTCGACGGAGAAGGGCCCCACGCGCACGGGCTTGCCGGGCGCGACGATGGTGATCGGGATCTTCGGCGCGCCGGGCTCGCCCATGCGCTTGGCCTGGATCAGCCCTTCCGCGAAGGGCGTCATGTAGACGGGCACCTTGAGGCGCGGCCACAGATTGAGGAGCGCGCCGATATGGTCCTCGTGGGCGTGGGTGATGAAGATCGCCTCGAGCTCGTCCTTGCGCTCCTCCAGCCAGCGCAGGTCCGGCAGAACGAGGTCGACGCCCGGCGCCTCCTCGCCCGCGAAGCTCACCCCGCAATCGACGAGAATCGATCGGCGGCTCTTGGCCGGGCCATACCCGTAGAGCGCCGCGTTCATGCCGATCTCGCCCAGCCCGCCGAAGGGCAGGAAGACGAGCTCGTCTTGTCTGTCAGTCATGTCGGTTCGTTATCCTCGCAGCTTTCGGTTCACTCGATCTCTCATTGCGAACCCCGTCATTCGCAGGTCTCACGGGAGAATTGCAAGTCGCCGGCCTCGATCGCGCGGACGCCGTCGTCGCACGCGAGCAGGAGCCGGCCGTGTTCGTCCAGGCCGACGAAGCGGCCATGCGCGTCGCCGGCGGGCAGGCGCATGAGCACGCTCTCGCCCAGCCGCGCCGCGCGCGACAGCCAGTCCTCACGCAGACGCGCGAGACGGCTCTTCGGATCCGCGGCCGCGAACGCGGCGAGGCGCCGGGCCATCGTGCCCGACAGGGCCTCGAACAGCGAGGCCGCCGTCAGATCCGGCGCGAGCGCGGCGAGCCGCGCGACGGGATAGGGCATCCCCTCCGGCGCATGGACGACGTTGACCCCGATGCCGATCACGAGGCCGAAGCGGCCGCCCGGCAGCCCGACGCCGTCGAGAAGGATACCCGCGCATTTCGCGCCGTCGAGCAGAAGATCGTTCGGCCATTTCAGGGCGAGCCGATCGGCCGCGCCCGGCGGCGCGAGCGCCTCGACCGCCTCGACGAGCGCGAGCCCGGCGAGGAAGCCGAGTTGGGGCGCCTCGCGCATGGCGCAGGGCTCGACGAGGGCGAGGCTCGCATAGAGATTGCCCGGCGGCGACGACCAGGCCCGCCCGTGCCGCCCGCGACCCTGCCCCTGCACCCGCGCCGTGATCCACGCGTGCCCCGGGTCGCCGCGGCGCAGGGCCTCCGCGGCGTCGTCGTTGGTCGAGCCCGTCTCGTCGCGCGCCTCGAGGCGGTAGTCCAATGCGCGCGCGTCGTCCGAGAGCCGCACCGTCAGAACAGGGACTGGGCGGCAATGAGCGCCACCGCGACGAGCGGCGCCGCCGTGAGCCAGAGGACGAGGTTGAAGGCGCTCGACACCGCGATGACCCCGCCGACCGGCGTCGGGATCGGATCGAAGGCCGCGACCGGCTGGTCGAGGAGCATGACCTTGCAGATCCGCAGGTAGTAGAACGCCGACACGACGCTGAGCACCACGCCGATCACCGCGAGCGCCACGAGCCCCGCCTCGATCGCCGCGATGAAGACGTAGAGCTTGGCGAAGAACCCGGCGAAGGGCGGGATGCCGGCGAGCGAAAGCATGATGCCGGCGAAGGCGAAGGCGAGATAGGGATGGTTGCGCCAGGCGCCGGCGAGGTCGGTCACGTCCTCGAGCATGGTCCCTCCGCGCCGCATCGCGAGGATGCAGGCGAAGCCGCCGAGGGTGAGGACGAGGTAGATCGCCATGTAGATGACGACGCCCTGGACGCCCTCGACGGTGCCGGCGGCGAGCCCGATCAGCGCGAAGCCGATATTGCCGATCGAGGAATAGGCCATCAGGCGCTTGATGTTGGTCTGCCCGATCGCGGCGAAGGAGCCGACCAGCATCGACAGGATCGAGATGAAGACGATGATCTGGCGCCACTGATCGACGATCGCGGGGAAGGCGTCCATGAAGATGCGCACCGCGAGCGCCATCGCCGCCATCTTCGGCGCGGAGGCGAAGAACGCCGTCACCGGGGTCGGGGCGCCCTGATAGACGTCCGGCGTCCACATGTGGAACGGCGCCGCCGAGATCTTGAAGGCGATGCCGGCCGCCACGAAGACGAGGCCGAACACGACGCCCGTCGAGGCTCCCCCCTCGACCGCGGCGCGAATGCCCTCGAAGGTCACGGAGCCCGTGAAGCCGTAGACGAGCGAGGCGCCGTAGAGGAGGAGGCCCGAGGCGAGGGCGCCCAGGACGAAATATTTCAGGCCCGCTTCGGTCGACTTGCCGTCGTCGCGGTGGAAGGAGGCGATGACGTAGGCGGCGAGCGATTGCAGCTCGAGGCCCATATAGACCGCGATCAGATCGTTCGCGGAGATCATCACCATCATGCCGATCGTCGCGAGCACGACGAGGATCGGATATTCGAACCGGTCGATGCCGAGCCGCGCGAAATGGTCGCGCGCGAGCATCAGGGCCACGATCGAGCCGATCAGGGTCAGGACCTTGAAGACCTTGGCGAAGACGTCGGAGACGAAGGCGCCGAAGAAGGTCGTCTGCGTCTCGTTCGGCTGCACGATCACGAGGAGGAGGGCGATCGCGAGGAGCCCGATCGCGCCGAAGGTGACGGCCCCCGTCGAGCGTTCCCCCTTGATCGCGCCGTAGAGGACGAGCCCCAGCACGCCGATCGCGAGCACGATCTCGGGCAGCGCCGGACCGAGCGCGGGAACGGCATAGACGGGGAGGCTTGCAACTTGCGTCGGCATGTCGATCAGGGCCTCACTTCGCACCGAGCGCCGCATCGGCGACGCTCTGGAGGGCGGGAGCCGCGGCGGAGAGGATCGCCTGCGTCGGCGCCGCGAAGGCGTCGAGGATCGGCTGCGGCTGCACGCCGTAATAGATGACGAGGACGGCGAGCGGGATCAGCATCGCCATCTCGCGACGGGTCAGATCCGGCATCGCGGCGAGAGCGGGCTTGGCCTGCGGATCGAGCGGGCCGTTCATCACCCGCCAATAGAGCCACAGCGCGTAGGCCGCCGACAGGATCACGCCGAAGGCCGCGAAGAAGGCCACCCAGAAATTCGCCTGGAAGGCGCCGACCATGGTCAGGAACTCGCCGACGAAGCCCGACGTGCCGGGAAGCCCGACATTGGCCATCGTGAAGGTGAGGAACAGGACGGCGTAGATCGGCATCCGCTGGGTGAGCCCGCCGAAGGCGGCGATCTCGCGGGTGTGCAGGCGATCGTAGATCACGCCGACGCACAGGAAGAGCGCGCCCGAGATGAGCCCGTGCGAGACCATCTGGAACATCGCCCCCTCGATGCCCTGCGGCGTCATCGAGAAGATGCCCATCGTCACGAAGCCCATATGGGCGACCGACGAATAGGCGATCAGCTTCTTGATGTCCTCCTGCATCAGGGCGACGAGCGAGGTGTAGATGATCGCGATGACCGAGAGCGCGAAGACGAGCGGCGCGAAATCGACGGACGCGTCCGGGAACATCGGCAGCGAGAAGCGCACGAAGCCGTAGCCGCCCATCTTCAGGAGGATGCCCGCCAGGATGACCGAGCCCGCGGTCGGCGCCTCGACGTGCGCGTCCGGCAGCCAGGTATGGACCGGCCACATCGGCATCTTCACCGCGAAGGAGGCGAAGAAGGCGATCCACAGCCAGGTCTGCAGCGAGGGATCGAAGCGGAAGCCGAGGAGGCGCTCGATGTCCGCGGTGCCCGCCGTGAAGTACATGGCGATCATCGCGAGCAGCATCAGCACCGAGCCGAGCAGCGTATAGAGGAAGAACTTGAACGAGGCGTAGATGCGCCGCTTGCCGCCCCAGACGCCGATGATGAGGAACATCGGGATCAGGACCGCCTCGAAGAAGATGTAGAACAGGAACAGGTCGAGCGCCACGAACACGCCGATCATCAGCGTCTCGAGCACGAGGAAGGCGACCATGTACTCCTTCACGCGGGTCGTGATCGTCTCCCACGAGGCCAGGATGCAGAACGGCATCAGGAAGGCGGTGAGAAGCACGAACGGCATCGAGAAGCCGTCGACGCCGAGCTTGAAGGTAATGTTCTCCGCGATCCAGGCATGCGTCTCGACGAGCTGGAACTCGGCCGTGCCCGTGTCGAAGCGCGCCCAGGCGACGAGCGCGAGGAGGAAGGTGACGAGCGTGGTGGCGAGCGCGGCGAAGCGCACGTTGGCGAGCGTCGCCTCGTCCTCTCCGCGCTGGAGCAGGATGAAGGCCGCGCCGACGAGCGGCAGGACGAGAAGCCCGAACAGAATGCCGAAGCCGAACATCTCAGCGGGCTCCCGTGACGAGGTACCAGGTGACCATGAGGGCGACGCCGATCATCATCACGAAGGCATAGTGGTAAATGTAGCCGGTCTGCAGACGCACGACCCAGGACGTGGCGTCCATGACGCGCGCGGAGATCCCGTCGGGACCGAGCCCGTCGATGATCCGCCCGTCGCCGGTGCGCCACAGCATGCGGCCGAGGCGCTTGGCGGGGCGCACGAAGAGCACGTCGTAGAGCTCGTCGAAATACCACTTGTTGAGCAGGAAGCGGTAGATCAGCGGGTGGCGCGCGGCGAGCCTGACGGGGACCGAGCGGTCGCGGATGTACATCCAGAAGGCGAGAAGGAAGCCCGCGACCATCATCACCATCGGCGACCACACGACCCAGGCCGGGACGTAATGGAAATCGTGCATGATGTGGTTGTCGGGTCGCGCATAGAGCGCGCCGCCCCAGAAGGCCTCGTGGCCGTAGCCGATGAAGCGGTACTGGAAGAGGATGCCGGCGAAGAGCGCGCCGAAGGCGAGGATGCCGAGCGGGATCGTCATCACGAGAGGGCTCTCGTGCGGCGCATGGTGGCCGTGCGCGGTGTCGTGGTGCTCGTGCGGCGCTGCGTGCGCGGGCTCGAGATCCTGATCGCCCGTGCCGTGCTCGACGCCCTCGTGGACCGTGTGCCCGTGCGAATCGTGCGGGTCGGCATGGTGGGCGTCCGCATGATGCGCGTCCCCGTGACCCGCCCAGCGCGGCGCGCCCTCGAAGGCGAGGAAGAACAGGCGCCAGGAATAGAAGGCGGTGAAGAGCGCCGCGACCACCGTCGCCACGAAGGCGACGTGCCCCGCCGCGTTGCCCGACGCGTAGGCCGCCTCGATCACCGCGTCCTTCGAATAATAGCCGGCGGTGAAGGGGAAGCCCGTGAGCGCGATCGTGCCGATGCCCATCATCACGGCGGTGAAGGGGATGTGGCGGCGAAGCCCGCCCATGTTGCGCAGGTCCTGCTCGTGATGCAGCGCGTGGATCACCGACCCGGCGCCGAGGAACAGGAGCGCCTTGAAGAAGGCGTGCGTGAACAGGTGGAACACGCCGATCCCGTAGGCGCCGACGCCGAGCGCGACGAACATGTAGCCGAGCTGCGAGCAGGTCGAATAGGCGATCACGCGCTTGATGTCGTTCTGGACGAGGCCCACCGTCGCCGCGAAGAAGGCGGTGATCGCGCCGACATAGGTCACGACGGTCAGCGCGGTGGGCGCCCACTCGAACAGCGGCGACATGCGCGCGACGAGGAAGACGCCCGCCGTCACCATGGTCGCGGC
>JARWLF010001082.1:0-11465 GCA_029853055.1 Scenedesmus sp. KT-U | reverse complement strand
TATAACGTCATACCTGTTTGTTGCAATGACTCTGTGACTGTCTGCCCCGGCCGCCACACCTCTCGCTCCAACTTCTTCAGCTCCTCAGCTCTCCGCTGCTGCTGCTGGTCCTGCCACTCAAAGCCACGCTGCTGCCACTCAGGTCGCTGCTGACGCCGCTGCTGCTCTTGCCGGGCCTGCTGCTGCTGCCGGCGAATCTGAGCAGGACCCCTGAAACCCCTGCTGCTGCTGCTGCTGTCATCCCTACTGCTGCTGCTGTGGCTGGCTTGTTTCTCTAGGATCTGTGTGTGAGGTCCGACATTGAAGATAGCAGCAGGACCAGCAGGATATACTGAATGATCATCAGCAGCACCAGCAGCAGCAGTTGACTTATCAGCATCCCCACTGCTGCTGCTGCTGCTGCTGGCAGCAGTCTGATTGACGATCCCTGTTGCTGTCATTCTCAACAGATTAAAGATGTCGCCTGTCATGTCATAGCCCTCATTACGTAATTCATTGACAAACCCTCCCGCCCATTCTGTGAGAACTTCTTTCATCTCATCAGGGGAGTAACCCTCCCAGCTATCAAGATCGTCATCACTGTCATAATCATCATCGCTAACATCATCATCATCACTGCGTGTATGTTGTGCATTAGCCTCTTCAGCTGCTGCTGCTGCAGCAGCAGCTTGCTGTCCCCGCTGCTGCTGCTGTTTGCCCCGCTTGCGCTTCTTTCCCTGTCGCTGGCCCTGCTGCTGCTGCCTCTGCTGCTGCTGCTGCTGTTGGTTTCCCTGCTGCTGCTGCGGCCTCTGTTGCTGCTGCTGTTGTTGGTTTCCCTGCTGCTGCTCCTGCTGCTGCTGCTGTTTGAGTTTGTTTCTGACCGCGTCAGGTGTCCACCACCCCAGTGTTGACCCACCAGGTCTGTCACCATCCAGGACAAATGCATCTTGGTAGAAACCATAATCTTCAGGATCTTCTGTGATCTGAGACAGCTGCTGCTGCTGCCACTGCTGCTCAGTGAGTGTACTGCTGCTGCTGCTGCCAGCCTGATCACCTGCCGCTGCTTTGGGATTAGTATGCTCCAGATCTGGCAAGATCTCTGATCTCTGATCATCACCATCAGCAACCGTGTGATCAGGATCAAGATTCAGATCCACATTAGGCTCAAGATCATCTACAGGCATGTTGAGAAGATCAGCATCTAAGTCCTTGATGTCAGTGACACCCATCTGAGCAAACAAGGACTGCAGTTCTGCATCCTCATCAGTAGCAACACTGCTGCTGCTGCTGGTTGTGCTCTTTGCTGCTGCAGCAGCAGCTCGAGGATGTGCAAGGTCTGCTTTTGAGAAGATCAGCAAGCCATCTGTTCTGCTGCCAGTGCTGCTGCTGTCTTCATCCTCATCAAGATCTTCATAGGCCTCATCATCAGCATCATCCAGGCCCCAGAGATCAACAGGATCTCCATCATCATCAACAGCATGATCCCCATCATCATCATCAACATCTTTCATGGCAGCACTACCCGCAACAGCAGCGGCGGCAGCAGCAGATGTGGCTGGATCGCGCCAGCTTGCTCTGGCTCTTGGGCCCGCTATCTGCTGCTGTTGCCCCCGTATTTGCACAGCAGCGAAATCATCATGCTGCTGCTGCAGCTGCTGCCAAGTCTGCTGCTGCTGCTGCTGCTGCTGCTGTTTCCCGCCT
This sequence comes from Scenedesmus sp. KT-U, assembly GCA_029853055.1. Taxonomy (NCBI): domain Eukaryota; kingdom Viridiplantae; phylum Chlorophyta; class Chlorophyceae; order Sphaeropleales; family Scenedesmaceae; genus Scenedesmus; species Scenedesmus sp. KT-U. Next base: position 9,785 of record JARWLF010001082.1, on the reverse strand, counting down.
CCTCTACCTCTCCTGCTCACAGATGCCGCCCTACCTCGGCCGCGACCACCTCTCACACTGCTGCTGCTGCCTCTGCCCCTTGATCCTGCAGCCCTTGCAGTTACCGAAACAACCAGACATCTAATTGCGCTGGTGTTGGTGTTGCAGGGCCTTGCTATCCTTGCACCGCTGTTCCTGGGCGGCACCTGCTGCATCGATGATGTGATAAAGTACAACGCAACAAGTGATATACAGGTCTGATGTCACCTACAGCTGTACTTCACAGAAGATAGGCTACACCTGCCTGGGAAAATGATCGTGCTGTGTATGTTGTTTGGTGGCAGGTGGAAGACACGCAGGATGGGTCAAGTTGGTGCATGTATGTGGTCAATGATCTGCGTCTCTCATGTGCAAACACTGCCTTGCTTGAAACTTCCCAACCAGCGTATGCGATTAGTGATGATATTCGACTCACCTTGAAGCTGTTGATAGCATAAGATCCACGCAATAGTGGTGGCATGGACCTTCTCTACTGCCTCTGCTACTGCTGTTTCTGTTTGTTCAGCCCCATGCTTCTAACACGCCATCATGGACCCACGGACTGATGCACAAGAAAATGAATATACGGTTGAGGCACTTTTATGATGCAAGATGACAGGTGTTGCAGAGATCATAAAGAAGAGCTACTTCCGACACGAAGGCAATACTTGTCTGACAATGCTTGATCGCTGACGGGCTGATGTAATGCTCTAACATTCCGTATATCTGTGACAGTCAATCAAATCCCACCCCGTGGTCATTGGCTGTTCCCCTGAGCTGTTGTCACAGGCGCACTGTCATATGGGAGCGCGGGTGCGCCACCTGTCCAGCCTGTTGGAATACAACATACACGTGAATCACAGCATGTGACTAGCAGCGTTGTGCCCCGAGTTGAGCACTTGCACTGGCAGCCCGCCAAGCGAGCACCATACAGCAGTGGTACCTTACTGTACATCGTCACCTTGATTATCAGCATTGAATATCAAGATGGGTAAGAGTGGAAAGCCACCACCCAAGAAGAGGCAGAAAGCTGAGGAGGAGGCCCCTGAGAAGACCAAGGAGGTGTGATGCTGGCCTTGCACCATCGACTCAGCAGCACCGCATCAGGTTCTCCTTCTTGAGCTGAGGTCGATGCTTTGTACATACACGTTGAAACCTGTAGGACACCGATACGTCGCAGCTTGAGGCAGCGGCCGCTGGCAACGTAGATGCTGAGCAGCCCTCCAGCGCCCGCAAGCCTCCAAGGTCTCGTGCAGTCACAGACCAGTCCCCAGCAGATGATGCAGCAGCAGGAGCGCAACGCCAGCGCCGAGGCGGTCGCAGGCAGGGCGGGGGAGGCACTACATCAGCTGCTGCAGCTGCAGAAACCCTGCAACCAGCTGGTCAGCCCACCGCCTTCAGGCCAAAAGCCAGCAAGTTCACAGCAGATAGTGACACCATCATGGAAGCAGTAGTCAAGGTGAGGAAGGTTGCCTCAGTTCAGTTCAGCACTCATTGCAGCTACAAACCCCTTCGCATGACAGACAGCACTGCACCATACCGTATTCTGTCTGTATTGAATGATTCTAATCATGCAATTCTGTCCTTGAGTAACTGTACGTAGCAAGCCAGCACACAAACAGTGCAATCCAGGTCAAACATGCAACCAACAGCCCTGCGATTCTCCTGCACATGATTCCTGCAGGTGTTCTGTGTTCACACAGAACCCAACTTCAGCCTGCCCTGGCAGCGCAAGCGTCAGTACAGCAGCAACAGCAGCGGCTTCATCATCAGCAACAAGCGTATCCTGACTAATGCTCATTGCGTAGATCATCACACACAGGTCAGCAGGGCTGCAGGGAACAATAGATCTTCTTGCAGAAGTCAGTATGCAAGCAGATGTCGATCCATGGTTTGCTTGCGCCCAGTTTGGTTTGCAGTCCCAGACTCTTGGCAGCTGTTGTATCCCCGAAGTATCATGCGCTCTGCTTGTCTGTGTTCTCCCAGTCCAATATCAGCTGCTTGCACTCCAACCGCAAAGCACACCTGGGTGCTGCATCGTTGTGTGGCTGTTATTGGCGTACAATGAACTCCTCCAAGAAGTGTCTGTATTCTTGACTGTCTTCATGTTGATTCTAACTGCTCCTTGAATGAGCGTGAGTGACGTTGAGGAACTCATGATATTCCAATGAGCAGTCAGAGTTGACATGAGACAGTGTCAAGGTATCGCTGTCCTGCATTGCTGTGCTTTGAGTCTTGGCATGTCAGCGCCTATGCATGACAAGTCCTTGCCGGAGGTAGGCCAGGTACGTCTCAGAGGCCAGGTCCTTCTGCGCTGCAGCCACACCAGGACAGTGCCATCGCTGCATGCCTGCTTCTCTCCTTGTGTCGTCCTGCAGGTGAAGGTCAGGCGGCGTGGCAGTGACAAGAAGTTCGTAGCGTCTGTACTGGCGGTGGGAACTGAGTGTGATATTGGTGAGCTGCTGGGTCTGATCAAGTTGGACCTATCAGTGCAAGAGAAGTGTTGCACGCAACAGCACTCTGGTTGCTCTTCTGTTGCATGCATGGAAGTTCAGTCAGCCCACAGGGCCATCAGCCTCATCATCCACAACACAAAGCCACCTGTTCCTCATGTATTGTTGTGTGTCTGTATCATCTCAACCTGCCCTGCAGCCATGCTCACTGTTGAAGATGACAGTTTCTGGGAGGGTGTTGAGCCTGTTGTGTTTGGCAGTCTGCCTCAGCTTCAGGATGCAGTCACAGTGGTGGGCTACCCCATTGGTGGGGACACCATGAGCGTCACAAGTGGAGTGGTCAGCAGGATAGAGGTCACAAGCTACGTACATGGAGCAGCAGAACTGCTGGGAATACAGATAGACGCGGCGGTGAGTACAGGGAGTGTGAAAGTAGTCTGGGATGCTGTTTGTCGCGGCATATGCCTATGTGTGGGTTCCCTTCCACATGCAAGCTGCACATATGCTGCTAGTTTCTGCAGGCTACTGCTTGTGTAACAAGCATCAGCAGCAGCGGCCCGGATACTAGTTGATTGTGAAGCTTGAAATTATCATTGTATGTATATCTGCAGATCAACAGTGGCAACAGTGGTGGTCCTGCTTTCAACAGCAGTGGTCAGTGTATCGGTATTGCTTTCCAGAGCTTGAAGCATGAAGATGCCGAGAACATCGGGTACATCATTCCTGAGCCAGTCATCGCTCACTTCATTAATGACTACGAGCGAAACGGTGAGAATGGTGGACGCAACTGCAGCAGCGCCTGCTAGTGACAAGTCTTTGATGTCTAGCTGCTGGTCAACTTGATGATCTGCAGGAAGCACAATGTGCAGGTGGAGGCATTGTTATCAGTGTCACGTTGATGCCTCTGTCATGCTGTGTACCACAGACACGAACATCACACTCCCATCTGTAACCTCTGCTGCAGGTGCCTACACTGGGTTCCCTTGTCTGGGTGTTGAGTGGCAGAAGCTTGAGAACCCAGACATGCGCAAGGCACTCAACATGCAGGTCAGCACTCTTCATATGTCAACACATCTTGCTGATAGATACATTGGCAGCTATCTGCCCACTCATCTACCCAGCCGTTTGACTCTGTACTCCTCTTGACGTTTCCTGTTACCGTCAAAGTATGAAGGCTGATATACTTGCGCAACTGTTTTGCCCTGCAGCCTGAGCACAAGGGAGTGCTGATTCGTCGTGTTGAGCCCACTGCTCCCCTGCATGCTGTGGCCAAGCAGTACGATATCTTGCTCAGTTTTGATGGAGTGGACATTGCTAATGACGGTACTGTGCCTTTCAGAAGTGGAGAGAGAATCAGCTTCAGTTATCTGGTGTCACAGGTAAAATCTGGCTTGTGTGAATGAAATCTGTTTGTACAGCAGCGCTGGGTCACAAGCTAGCACCAGCTGGGCGGCCTTGCTTCAGAGCTAGTTGTTATGTTCCTGCTGCTGCTGTCTGGGCCTATACACCTTGAAGGACCTGCTGGTTTGCAGTGCTATTCAAGCACTACATGCTGAGACTGATTGCAACGGTAGACCCCACTTCGGAACAGGCCAGCATTGGCAGCTGTGCCGAATCACATAATCAGCCGAATATTCCTTGTTCCTCATGATATACACAACACAGTTGTTATTTGACATTCTGCGTGTGCTCACATTCTGCGTGTGCTCTCAATTGCAGAAGTACACGAATGAGCAAGCTGTTCTGCGTCTGTTAAAGAAGGGCAAGGAAGTGACTGAGCGAGTCTCTCTTGCAGCCCCCAACAAGCTCATTCCCTTCCACATCAAGGGCAAGCCACCCAGCTACTTCATTGTGGCGGGTCTGGTGTTCACACCAGCAACTGTACCTTACTTGCGCAGTGAATACGGCAAGGAGTATGACTTTGATGCACCAGTGAGTACAAGCCACTGTGTTCCTGCAGTAGGCATGCCTCTGTTGCATCTCTGGATGTTGCAACCATGTAGGCTGGGGGATGTCCTGCGACATGCTTCACTGTCCTCTGTGGTGATGCAATGCAACAAGAAACTCGCAATCGTCACTTGCGGGTGTGCGTGTCTTTGAACTGACTTTGTGGCGCAATCTTCACTCCTCGCCTTGCAATGCTGCCATGTGCCCCAGGTGAAGCTGCTGGACAAGATGATGCACTCCATGGCTGATCAGAAGGACCAACAGGTGGTGCTGCTGTCTCAGGTGCTGGCATCAGAGGTCAACATTGGATATGAGGACATGCTCAACACTCAGGTATGAGGGGATGATGATGTGAAGTATGCATAGACAAGGTCAGGGAAAAACACAGACATGTGCCTGCAACCACTGAGGAGTTATGTCCATGCCCACGCACAGCACTACAGTTTTCTGTTGCACTCACATCAGTTCTGTCACTGCTGAGGGTGTCGTCTGTTGCTTGTCTGGATGCCATAACAGAAGCATCACAACTGATAATACTCTCTGAAATGCCAACATGCGGAACTAGGCACTCACTGGCTTAGGAATGTCCACACCCTCGGCTAGTGATTTCGCTCATGCAGATCCCCAACATCTACGCAAAGGTAACATGCTGTTTCTGCACTGTTGCAGGTGAAGACTCTGAATGGTGTGAAGGTGAACAACATGACTGACCTGGTCAGACTGGTGGAGAGCTGCTCGGATGACTACCTGCACTTTGATCTAGACTACAATCAGAAGGTGAGGGGAGGGGACAGAAGTCACTGGATGGCTGCTGACTAATGTTATCACATCATCAGACAAGAAGAGTCAACATAAGAATGACAGCAGATTGGCGGCATTGCTGGACAGTGGTGATCTGGCTGGTATCCTCTAGTATGTGAGGCTGTTCCCTGCAGCTGCAACCGCAGCGCCTGCTGCTGTGAGCTCCCTGTGTGTGATCATCTTGTGCTGCTGCTGCTGCTGCGTTGCAGGTTGTGTTGTCTACGGCCAGCGCCAAGGCAGCGACAAAGGAAATCTTGGAGACACATTGCATTGCCAGTGACAGGTCACCTGATCTCGCTGCAGCAACAGCAGCAGCGAACGGAGTGGCAGCAGCAGCAGCTGGGGCCGACACTGACAGCGGAGACAATGGAGCAGCAGCAGCAACCAAAGCAGGCAGTGACAAAGCAGCAGGCAGCAGCAAAGCAGCAGGTGCTATTGGAGCATCCAGAAAACGCGCAGCAAGGGAATAGAAGCAATTGTTGAGATCCTTCATTATATCAGCCATGCTGCCTTCTGTTGTCCAACATCTGGGGTTGCTCAACAGGTATCTGGTGTGGCGCAGTATTCTTGTGGCTAGTAAAGAGCAGAGTGCAACACAGCACAGTAGATGCCACTTTCGTACTTGAACAGGAAGTTGGAGGTGAAGCCAGTGAGCAGTGGTGTTGTGATTGGCTGCAGCTTTAGCCTCTCGTTCGTCATTGCGTGTGGCCATATATGACACAGAACCTGAGGCAATCACCTTAGAGCCAGGCAAGCAGGCCCAGGCGTATTGCTTGCAACAGCATGCAAGTCTATCCTAGCCAGGGACAGTAGGCTGTGGTCTCAGTGAATGTCAGGTGTTTGCATGCAGAATTACTATTACTACTACTACAATTACATCCATGGCAGATATGTTGTGCCACTGGTGCTTGTCATGAGGTGTGCCGACCTGGTGCATTGCAGGCATGTATGCTGCTGCAACATGCAGTACTGATTGGGTATATACACTCCTTGCAGGGCATCTTGCGCAGATAAGATTACTGATACGTAACATGTGAAAGAAAGAGAATTTGGCTAATGCAGCGGGTGTCTGCTTTGTTGGTTAGAGAAGCCTGTGTTGAACTATTTGGGTGACTCCTAAGTCTCTTCCAGGGTACCGTACCCTCTATGACAGTGTGGTGTTTGCTACCAATCATAATCACCAACCAGAGAGTGACTCTCTGATGCTGACCGCGGTCGGCGACCGGCGGAGAATGGTATCATCAATAGTTCACAGACAACGTTGTTAACTTGTAAGGCTCAACAGCAGTCAAACATCGACTTCCAGATTGAAACCTACATGAGAAACTCACAAAAGTCAGCACATGCAGCAGCGTGCCACCTTACTCGAGTAAGAGTACGACCTCGTCACTCAATGCAGCATAGCAAAGCACAGCAGTGAATGATTTATGCTGCAACATCCCGTGGGCCGGAGGCAACAGCAATCAAGGCTCACTCTACTGCTTGCCATCATGACGTCGATTATCAAGCCCGACACCACTCAAGCCTGACAACGGTTCTGCTGGGCCCTACAGTGTCCAACATCACAAGTGCACAACTGCTGCTGTGGGGAAACATGTTACAGTGCCATCATTACAGGCACGCAAAGCCAGGCTGCCAACAGTCATACTATTGAGCACACTGAACAGTGCATAGTGCAGTGCAATGTCACCAGGTCATTGGTTGAGTTGCCAGAGCTTCTCTTGCAGATCAATGAGGCATTCGTTGTGACACAGCATCCTGTCAGCTGCCATAGGCTGCAGCTGTATCACGCAATACCCAGAGCTGTTCGAGCACAATCCTGCTTAAGCAGCTGATGCAATCAATGTGCAATCAGTGAAATCACAAAAGCACAGTGTGCTGACACCAATGTGACATCACTGAAGTCCCATCAGCAAAATGGACAGTTCAATCATCGCACAAGATGACAGACTACCATAAACAGATGTCAATCACAGCACTCACAAATGTAGGAGAATAATGATCACTCACACTCAGTGTCTGGCAGTGACCAGCTGCTTCACAGCAGCATGCCAAACAACATAGCAGCAGCAAGGAACACAGCAGGCACCTTGGCAACTGCAGCTGATGAACTCGCAGGAGCAGCTGCGGCAGGTGCACTGGCACCTCCACCCACAGCAACATTGGGGTCAACCTCACGAGCATTGCCAGGTGCTGTGGTTGCTGTGCCACTGGCGCCAGCAACACCACCTGTGGTGGTTTCATTGGCAGCAGCAGCAGCCTCCTCACCAACACCGGCTGGCAGCAGCACATCATCGATCACGTGGATCACACTCCTGCCAGCCACGATGTCAGGTGTGGTGACAGTGGCACTGTCTTGTGCACCCACAAACTCGACTGTGCCGTCACTGATGGAGACAGTGAGTGGGTCTGCACCTGTGAGAGCGGTGGTCACATTCTGGCCATCCCTGAGAGCAGAGCTCCTCACTGCAGCTGTGGGGATCACGTGGTAGGACAATACCTGCATCACAATGCAGCACTAGTGGTCAGCATACATGTCATAGCTACTGATCTGTGCTGACAGCAGTACACTGAGCATGGTAGAAGCAACTAATCTTGTGGGAGGACAACATGACACCATCAGTTGCAAAGCACAGTAACATTGCTGTAAGCCGATCCACAACAGTAGCATCAGCATAAGCAAAGGTACATTGAATGATGCACTGGTAACATTGTTGTTGAATTGTCCAAGGTTACAGGTGGTGTGTGTTACTTACATCCACGAGTGTTGCCCTGTTCTCTGGTTCCAGCAGCTGTTCAGGTGTGATGCCCAGACTGTCAGCCAGCCTGGACTCAAAAGCCTCATTGGTGGGCGCAAGGATAGTCCAGGCGGTGTTATTGGTCAGACCACCAGTCACATTGGCAGCCTGCAGTTGATGTGTCAGACATTGCAGGTACTTTAGGAGTGAGCACATCATTTGTTGTTGTTTAGTCAGGTAGAATGCATTCAGCCAAGGTGTAAGATTACAACTCAAGCACTCACACAGCGGGATGCATGGCTGCACACACTGATCTGCAAACTACATGCAGTTTATCAAGCCATGTCAGTGCAACAACAGGACAATGAGAAAGATTGAAGCAGAGCAGACATGAGAGGACCTATCAACGGCACGATCAGCGCGTACCTGGACAGCAGCAAGCAAGATGCTCAGGTTGGGGGCTGATGCATTGGCAGCTGCTACAGCCTGAGCAAGGGAGTTGTACGTTGCTGTTGGCGCAGCTGCTTGCTGCAGTGTACGGCCGTACACAGCATTAAACGTGCAAAAAAGTAGAAGTGCTGCTACGCTGGTCCTCATCGTGATGTGTTTACACAATTGAGCGAACAGCGAGAGTGGTACTGATAACGCCTGGCAATATTTATGTTTGCACAAGATGGCGAAGCATGCTTTCCCTTGTACTATAAGGAGCAGAACGGGTCGAAGCTCTGTTATACACTGTGGGTTCACGCGATGTGTGGTCGTTAGCTGCCCAAGGACCTGTGACACATCACCACCCGTATGGTTTATGGCGCTGGTTACTCTCGAATTGAAAGCAACAACATGTCAGTGCGAGGTTGGCGCTCAACCTCTTCAAATTGATGATCAAGCTCACAGGAGTGAGTTTGATGCAGTTTTCAGCCTGGTATCACCACAGGCTGCCTGGGACCGTAGGAGGGTCTGCACTTTGCCCTGCAAGTCCCACATACACGCGTTCTGTAGCATCAAAGCAATGCAATGGTCCTGCAACCACGTCAGTGCCCAGCAGCGCTTGTGAGACAGTCATGGGCCAGTCCCATCAATGGTACATTGTTGCTATTCTGCTTCTGACCGTTGGTACAGCTGCAACCTATACTGCTGTAATAAACAACCATTATGGTGGCTTGGCTCACACAAAGGCCGTTGCCGTGGGGGTCCCGTCTTATTGCTGGCACCAGCGGTTACCTGCGTCAACGGACTCAGGTCAACTTCGACAAGACTATCCTGTAACCAAAGTACATGTGATGGCTACACACCAGGTGCAACGGCTGGTTGAGTCGTGCAGCGAGGCCGCTACGCATTGGCATGGCGCGCGTCTTTGCAGCATGCAATGCCACTACTTGGAAACAACTGCTGGTTGGAGAGTAAGCCACTGCATGATCTCACCATGGTCGTGTTGGGCGTCAGAAGCAAGCTGAGAGTCAACAGCTGCTGCGTCTTGGGCACCTACAGCAGTATGGGGTGCCTGCCTTGCATATTTGCAGTCCCGCCTGAACGTGTGAAACGATAGTAGTGCGTGTGTTACACCATGTCTGCCCTGGCAAAGAGACATCTCGGCCTGCGCGTAGATACTACTTCTGCAGCAGTTGCTGACCACAGCCAGGTTCCTTTTGCCACCGTACAGCTCACTCGTTCAGGCTGCGATGAGCGTGGACGGCTGCTACTTCGCCGATTGAGGCGCGGGGTGGAGCTGCATGTCACTGCGGATGGGAGGATAGCCAGCAGCGTTGCTGGCCTGCCACCAGTGCTGAAGAGGGGATGTTACTCAATCAACGCTAGGCAGTGCCATGCG
>JARWLF010001081.1:0-11467 GCA_029853055.1 Scenedesmus sp. KT-U | reverse complement strand
CCGAGCGGGTTCGAGGGGCAGGGCGTCACCGTCATGCCGACCCGGAAGGAGGGCAGGTCGGAGGCGCGCGGCATCGTGTAGTCCATGTAGCTCGCCGTCACGAGCTGGCCCGCCTCGTCGTAGACCGCCTGCTCGTGCAGCGCCTGGCCGACGCCCTGGGCGATGCCGCCATGGACCTGGCCCTCGACGATCAGCGGGTTGATGACGACGCCGAAATCGTCGACCGCGGTGAAGCGCTCGATCGTCGTCACGCCCGTGTCCGGATCGATCTCCACCTCGCAGACGTGGACGCCGGCGGGGAAGGTGAAGTTCGTCGGATCGTAGAAGGCGCCCTCCTTGAGGCCGGGCTCGAGGTCCTGGCCGGAGAACTTGTGGGCGATGTAGGCCTGCAGCGCGACCTCGCCGAAGGCCAGCGACTTGTCGGTGCCGGCGACCTTGAAGCGCCCGTCCTCGAACTCGACGTCGCCTTCGGACGCCTCCATGGCGTAAGCCGCGACCTTCTTGGCCTTGGCGATCACCTTGTCGATGGCCTTGGCGATCGCCGACATGCCCACCGCCCCGGAGCGCGAGCCGTATGTGCCCATGCCGAACTGCACCTTGTCGGTGTCGCCGTGGACGATGGTCACGCTCTCGATCGGCACGCCGAGCCGGTCGGAGACGAGCTGGGCGAAGGTGGTCTCGTGGCCCTGGCCGTGCGAGTGCGAGCCGGTGAGCACCTCGATCGAGCCCGTCGGATTCACCCGCACCTCGGCCGATTCCCACAGGCCGACGCCCGCGCCGAGCGAGCCGACGGCCTGCGAGGGCGCGATGCCGCAGGCCTCGATATAAGACGAGAAGCCGATGCCGCGCAGCTTGCCGCGCCGGGCGCTCTCGCGCTTGCGCTTCGAGAAGCCCTTGTAGTCGGCGATCTCGAGCGCCTTCTCGAGCGAGGCCGCGTAATCGCCGACGTCGTAGGTCATGATCACCGGCGTCTGGTGCGGAAAGCGCTTGATGTAGTTCTTCTTGCGGAACTTGGCCGGATCCATGCCGAGCTGGCGCGCGGTCACCTCGACGAGCCGCTCGACGACGAAGGTCGCCTCGGGGCGGCCCGCGCCGCGATAGGCGTCGACGGGGGCGGTGTTGGTGTAGACGCCGTCGACCTCCGCGTAGATCGCCGGGATGTCGTATTGGCCCGACAGGAGCGGCGCGTAGAGATAGGTCGGCACCGAGGAGGAGAAGGTCGAGAGATAGGCGCCGAGATTGGCGATCGTGTGGACGCGCAGCCCGATGATCTTCCCGTTCTCGTCGACCGCCATCTGCGCCTTGGTGACGTGGTCGCGCCCGTGCGCGTCCGCGAGGAAGGCCTCCGTACGGTCCGAGGTCCACTTGACCGGACGCCCGACCTTCTTCGCCGCCCAGACGCAGACCGTCTCCTCGGCATAGATGAAGATCTTCGAGCCGAAGCCGCCGCCGACGTCCGGCGCGATCACGCGCAGCTTGTGCTCGGGCGCGATGCCGATGAAGGCGGAGAGCACGAGGCGGGCGACGTGCGGGTTCTGGCTCGTCGTGAAGAGCGTGTAGGCGTCCGTCCCGGCGTCGTATTCGCCGATCGCCGCGCGGGTCTCGATCGGGTTCGGCACGAGGCGGTTGTTGGTGATGTCGAGCGTGGTGACGTGCGCGGCCCGCGCGAAGGCGGCCTCGGTCGCGTCCTTGTCGCCCAGATGCCATTCGTAGACGACATTGTCGGGCGCCTCCGCGTGGACGACGGCGCCGGCGCCGCGCGCCTTGGCCGTCTCGACGATGGCGGGGAGCTCCCGATAGTCGACGGACACCGCCTCGGCGGCGTCGCGCGCCTGGGCGAGCGTCTCGGCGATGACGACGGCGACGTGGTCGCCGACATAGCGCACCTTGCCCTGGGCGAGCGCCGGATGCGGCCCCGCCTTCATCGGCGAGCCGTCCTTAGAATGGATCATCCAGCCGCAGATCAGCCCGCCGATCTTGTCGGCGGCGAGATCGTCGCCGGTGAGCACAGCGAGCACGCCGGGCATGGCGAGGGCGGCGGACGTGTCGATCGAGAGGATCTCGGCGTGCGCGTGCGGCGAGCGCACGAAATAGGCGTGGGCCTGGCCGGGACGGGCGAGATCGTCCGTGTAGCGGCCCTGTCCGGTGATGAAGCGATGGTCTTCCCTGCGGCGCACGGGCGCGCCGATGCCGGTACCCGTCATGGCGGATGTCCTCCTCCGTCGCCTCTTGTCGGGCGCTCGATCTCTTGTGTGGAATTCTGGTGCGGGAGCCCGCGCAGTGTCGGCGCGGCTCATGGAGCCCCCGTCGGGCGGCGCCTTTATTCCGCGGCCTCGCGGAGCGTCCCGCCGGTCATGGCGCGGGCGCCGGCTTCCACGGCGCGGACGATGTTGTGGTAGCCCGTGCAGCGGCAGATGTTGCCCTCGAGCTCGGTGCGGATCGTCGCCTCGTCGAGGTCGGAGCCGAGCCGGTTCACCATGTCGACCGCGGTCATGATCATGCCGGGCGTGCAATAGCCGCATTGCAGGCCGTGATGCTCGCGGAAGGCCGCCTGCATCGGGTGGAGCTCTCCGCCCTGGGCGAGGCCCTCGATCGTCACGACGGACGCGCCGTCCGCCTGGAGGGCGAGCGCGGTGCAGGCCTTGACCGCCTTGCCGTCGACATGGACGACGCAGGCGCCGCACTGGCTGGTGTCGCACCCGACATGGGTGCCGGTGAGGCGCAGGTGCTCCCGCAGGAATTGCACGAGCAGCGTGCGCGGATCGATGTCCGCGGTGACCGGCTTGCCGTTCACCGTCATCGAGACGATGGCCATGGTCGTTGTCCTCCTCCTGTCCGGCGCATTCGGCCGGTGAATCCGTGCGGCGGGCGCCGCCGGGCGTTTTGGACGGGGCGCGCGCCGCTCGCGCGGCGGCCACCCTCGAATGCGTCGAAATCGAGTGTGAACCGCCTCAAAACGGCGGTCAAGCCGGTCGTCTGCGCCGGAAGGTGCAATTTCGGCGCAGTCGCGAGCCGATTTTCGGGTGCGGTGCGAGGGGGGCGTCAGGGCGCTCCGCCGAGAGGAAGACGCATCGGCACGGCGCGCGCTCCGTAAGCGTCGAGCGTCGTCCCGGGGGCGGGCGCCGCAACGGGTCGGAAGCCGAAACGCGACCAGTAGGCGTCCTTCCCGTCCACCGCGACGAGGCCGATCGCGCGGAAGCGGCCGCGGGCGCGCTCGACGAGGGCCGCGAGCCCGCCGGCCGCCCCGCCGCGCCCCCGCGCCGCCGGAGCGATCACACAATCGTGAAGGTGCACGAGATCGGCCCCGTCCGGCAGCGTGCCGAGCAACGTGTCGAGGGCCGGCGGCGGCCCCTCGCGCCACGGATGCGCGATCATATAGCCGGCGAAACTCCCCTCCGCCTCGTGGACGAGGCACAGATTCGGCGCGAGCGCGAGGCGCTCGGCGAAGACGTCGTCGCGCTCCGGATAGGCGGGGTGGGCCTGCGCCGCGAGCGCGACGACGGCGGGAAGATCGCGAGCCTGCATCGAGCGCCACATGGCGCGAGAGAGCGGAACGAGCGGGGCCGTGTCAAGCGCGCGATCGGGGCCGTATCCCCGTCACGCAACCGATGCTACGACTGTCGTGCTCCGCGCCCGCGGGGCGAGACCACGGACTTCGCAGAGAGTGCACCTCATGCCAAACGACGTCGACCTCCGTCAGAGCCTCGCCGAGGCCTCCCGCCTGAGCCGCCGCCGCTTCCTCTCGCTCGCAGGGGCGAGCATGGTCGTCGCCGGCGCGGGCGTCTTCACGATGACGACGGCCCGCGCGGGCACCGGCTTCAAGCTCGGCGTCCTGCACATCAACGACCTGCACAGCCGCATCGAGTCGATCGGCCGCTCGGACGCGACCTGCTCGCCGCAGGACGCCGCGGAGGAGCGTTGCTTCGGCGGCTATGCGCGCCTCGCCACCAAGATCCGCGAGCGCCGCGAGGCGCTGGCCGCGGACGGCGTGCCGGTCGTGACCCTCGACGCGGGCGACCAGTTCCAGGGCTCGCTCTACTACACGACCTACAAGGGCATGGCCGAGGTCGAGTTCATGAACGCCATCGGCTTCGACGCCATGGCGCTCGGCAACCACGAATTCGACGACGGGCCGGGCGTGCTCGCCGAATTCATCCGCGCGGCGGACTTCCCCGTCGTCTCCGGCAATACGAGGGTCGCGGATGTCGAGCCGCTCTCCGAGGTGCTGCGCGAGCACGTGATCCTCGAGGTCGGCGACGAGAAGGTCGCGGTGCTCTCGGTGCTGACGCCCAACACCACCATCATCGCCTCGCCGGGCCCGAACGTCACCTTCGAGGACGAGATCGCCTATCTGCAGGAGGCGGTCGCGCGCGTGAAGGGCGAGGGCGTGCACAAGATCCTCGTCCTCTCCCATGTCGGCTTCCTGCGCGACCAGGAGATCGCGGGCGCGGTCGACGGCATTTCGGCGATCATCGGCGGGCATTCGCACACGCTCCTGTCGAACACCGTCGACGGCGCGCCGCCCTACGCGACCCTGATCGAGAGCCCCTCGGGCCGCGCCGTCCCGATCGTGCAGGCCTACGCCTTCTCGCGCTATCTCGGCGACCTGATGCTCGAGATGGACGAGGAGGGCGCGGTCGTCTCCGCCACCGGCGACACCATCCTGCTCGACGCGTCGGTCGAGCCCGATCCGATCATCGAGGCGCGCATCCAGGAGCTCGCCGGGCCGATCGAGGAGATCAAGCGCCGGCCCGTCGCGACGCTCGCGGCCTCGATCGACGGCTCGCGCGAGAGCTGCCGCGCGCGCGAGTGCGAGATGGGCAACACGGTGACCGACGCCATGCTCGCCCGCGTCGCCGACCAGGGCGTCACCATCGCGATCACCAATGGCGGCGGCCTGCGCGCCGGCCTCCTCGAGGGCGTCGCGACGATGGGCGACGTGCTCACCGTGCTGCCCTTCCAGAACACGCTCGCGACGCTCGAGCTCACCGGCGCCGACATCGTCGCCGCGCTCGAGCACGGCGTCGGCGCGGTCGAGGAGGGCGCGGGCCGCTTCCCGCAGGTCGCGGGTCTGCGCTTCCGGCTCGACCTGACGCAGCCCGCCGGCGAGGGCCGCGTCTCCGACGTCGAGGTCCGCACCGCCGACGGCTTCGCGCCGATCGACATGGAGGAGACCTACACGATCGTGACGAACAACTTCATGGCCAATGGCGGCGACGGCTACGCGGTCTTCCGCGACAACGGCCGCAACCCCTACGTCACGGCGACGGGGCTCGACGATGCGCTCGCGACCTTCCTCGCGGCGAACGAGCCCTTCGCGCCGGTCATCGAGGGCCGCATCGTCCAGTGATGCGACCCGACGGGTCGGGATCTCGACGGCGGCGTCGTCGCGTGCCATGCATGCGGGGATGCCGACGACCCTCGATCCCGACCCCTTCTCCCCCGACGCGATCGCGCCGGAGACGGCCGCGCTCAACGCGCGGCTGATCGACGCCTTCACGCGGCTTCCCGATCGCTGGGCGCATCCCGTCGCCCTCGTTCGGGAGGCGCGCGCCGCCGGGCGCGGCCCCATCCCGCCGCTCCCGGTCTCGCCGCGGGCGCGTACGATCGTGCTCGACGAGCGCCCCGCGCGCGGGCGCCCCGGCGCGCTCGCCGCCCGGCTGATCGCGCCGAGCCGCCCGCGCGGGATCTATTTCCACATCCACGGCGGCGGCTGGACCTTCGGCAGCAATGCCGAGCAGGATCCCTGGCTCGAGCGCCTCGCCGACCGGCTCGACCTCGCCTGCGTCTCGGTCGCCTATCGGCTCGCCCCCGAGCACCCCTATCCGGCCGCGCCCGACGATTGCGAGGACGCCGCACTCGCGCTCGTCGCCCGCGCGGGCGAGCTTCTGGGGCTTGCGGGACCCCTCTTCATCGGCGGCGAATCGGCGGGCGCCCATCTCGCGCTCACGACGCTCCTGCGCCTGCGCGATCGTCACGGTCTGATGCCCTTCGTCGCCGCCAACCTGTTCTGCGGCTGCTACGATCTCGCGCTGACCCCGAGCGTCCGGCGCTGGGGGCGCACGCCGCTCGTGCTCGACACCCGCGACATCGCCAAGTTCGCGGAGAACTATCTCGGCGGCAACGACCCGCGCGAGCCGGACGTCTCGCCCATCCACGCCGATCTCGCGGGCCTGCCGCCGATCCTCGTCTCCTGCGGCACGAAGGACCCGCTCCTCGATGACAGCCTGTTCCTCGCCGCCCGGCTCTGCGCCGCGCGCGTCCCCCACGAGGTCGCGCTGTGGCCCGGCGGCTGCCACGTCTTCCACCGCTTCGACATCCCGATGGCCGAGGACGCGCTCGCGTGCATCGACGGTTTTCTCGGCGCGCGGCTGCCGGCCTGAGGGCGTCTCACGCCGCGGCGCGGCGGTCGGCGCGGCGCTCGGGGCCGGGATAGGCCGCATCGTCGGTCCGGCGCCGATCGAGCGGGCCCGAGAGGACGGCCTGGACGAAATCGCGCACCGCGCTCGTCAGCGCGTCCGATTGGGCGGCGAGCCCCGTCGCGGAGGACAGGACCTGCGAGGCCGCCGCCGAGGAGGACCCCGCCGCCTGCGTGACGCCGCCGATCGCGCGCGAGACCTCGCCCGTTCCGGCGGAGGCTTCCGAGACGTTGCGGGCGATCTCGCGGGTCGCCGCCCCCTGCTCCTCGACGGCCGCCGCGATCGCGGTCGAGGTCCGCTCGAGCCGCCCGATGACGTCGGCGACGGCCTCGATCGCGCGCGCGGAGGCGGAGGTCGTCGACTGGATGGCGTGGACCTGCTCGCCGATCTCGATCGTCGCCTTCGCCGTCTGGTCGGCGAGCGCCTTCACCTCGGCCGCGACGACGGCGAAGCCGCGCCCGGCCTCGCCCGCCCGCGCCGCCTCGATGGTGGCGTTGAGCGCCAGCAGGTTCGTCTGCTCGGCGATCGCCTGGATCAGCGAGACGATGTCGCCGATGCGCCGGGCCGCGTCGGAGAGGTCGCGCACCTGGACGACGGCGCCCTGCGCGTCGCGGGTGGCGTTTGCGGCCATGCCGGTCGAATCGGCCACCTGCCGCGCGATCTCGGAGGTCGAGGAGGCGAGCTCCTCGGAGGCGGCGGCGACGGTGTGCACGTTCGAGGCCGCCTGCTCGGAGGCGGCGGCGACCGCGGACGCCTGGCTCGACGCCTCCTCCGCCGCCGCGGTGAGCATCCGCGAGGCTTCCTGCATCTCGCGCGCGGAGGCGGCGACGGTCGCGACGATGCCGCCGACGTCGCGCTGGAAGGCGTCGGCGAGGCGCGCCATCGCCGCCTGGCGCTCGCGCTCGGCCGCCTCCTTCATCGCGTCCTCGCGGCGGCGATCCTCTTCGGCCTTGGCGACCGCATTCGCCTCGATGAGCCCGACCGCCTGCGCGAGCGCGCCGATCTCGTCGCGCCGCCCGCGCCCGAAGACGGACACGTTCGTCTCCCCCGCCGCGAGCGCCCGCAGCGAGACGGTGAACCGCGCGAGCGCGCTCGACACCGACAGCCCGACGATCAGCGCGAGCGCCGCGCCGATCAATGCGAGGATACCGCCGACCACGATGGTGTCGCGCTCGGCGGCGGCGATGGCGGCGTCCGCGCGGGACCCGATCTCGCTCTGGCGCGCATCGGTCACCGCCGTCGTCTCGTCGAGCGCCGCGATCGCCGCGCCGGTCGCCTCGCCGAGGGTTTCTGCGAGCCGGCTCAGCTCGGGCACGAGGGTCGCGAGCCGCGCCACGTCCGCGACGAGGGGCTCGAGCCGCTCGCGCGCGGCGCGCAGGAGGTCGAGGCGCTCGCGATTCGAGAGCACCGCCGCGAGCTGGGAGGCGCGGAAGGAGGCTTCGTCGATGGCCCAGGCCGCGCGCTCGGCGGCTTCGAGATCGTGGCGGTCGAGCGCGCGCATCGCATCGATGATCGTGTCGAGCAGCGCCTGCTCGACGCCCGCGGCCCGGAAGGCGCCCTCGACGTCGAGATCGGCATAGGCGCCCCGCGCGATGGACGACAGCGCCTCGCGCGCCTCGCCCACCCCGGTCGCGACGCGCTCCCGCAGCGCGCCCGCCTCGTCTTCCAGGACGCGGTAGGCGTCGAAGACCCGCCTGAAGGTCGCGACCGCCTCCGTCACCGGCTCGAGCCGGACGAGCAGCGGGTTGCGCGCGAACAGCGTGCGCAAAGCCGCGCTCTTTTCCTCCAGCGCGGCGATCTCGCGCTCGACGCGCTCGGCATAGGCGCCGCTGCGCTCGCGGCGGAACGCCTCGAAAGCGGCGGCGGCGTGGAGCATGTCCACCTCCGCGTCGACGAGCCGCTCGTTCTGCGATGCGGCTTGGCGGTATACGCCGAAATTGCCGCTCGCCTCGCGCAGAGCGAGCGTCGACAGGGTCGCGAGCGTAACGAGACCGACGACGAGGAGGCCGAACCCTCCGAGGATCTTCGAACGGAGGGACAAGGTCGGCATTTTCGAACGCTCCGGAAGGGCGGGGGAGGAACGTTGCTCAGTGTGCTTTCGAACGATTAATGTTTATTCCCGACTTTTCCATGCGAGTGCATACAGAATCGGGTCCCATCCGGCTCGGCTCGGTGCTCGTCCGGCGAACCGCCCCCCCTTGCGCGCCGCCCCGCCCTGCCCCACCCTGCCTGCCATGTTCACGATCTTCCTCGGCGAGCTGCGGGCGGCCGGCGTGCCGGCGACCCTGCGCGAATATCTCACGCTGCTCCAGGCGCTCGACGCGGACCTCGCGGAGGCGAGCGTGGAGGATTTCTACTATCTCGCGCGCACGAGCCTCGTGAAGGACGAGCGCAACCTCGACAAGTTCGACCGGGTGTTCTCGCGCGTCTTCAAGGGGATCGGCGAGGGCTCGGACGCGCTCGCCGACGCTCTCGCGCGCGCCGACATCCCGGAGGAATGGCTGCGCCGGATCGCCGAGCGCTACCTGACGGAGGAGGAGAAGCAGGCGATCGAGGCGCTCGGCTTCGAGGAGGTGATGCGACGCCTGCGCGAACGCCTCGCCGAGCAGAAGGGCCGCCACCAGGGCGGCAACAAGTGGATCGGCACCGCCGGCACCTCCCCCTACGGCGCCTACGGCTACAACCCCGAGGGCGTGCGCATCGGGCAGCACGAGAACCGCAACCACCGCGCGGTCAAGGTCTGGGACGAGCGGGCGTTCAAGGATTTCGACGACACGGTCGAGCTCGGCACCCGCAACATGCGCGTGGCTCTGCGCCGCCTCAGGCGGTTCGCGCGCACGGGGGCGGCCGACGAGCTCGATCTCGACGGCACGATCCGCGAGACCGCCCATCGCGGCTTCCTCGACGTGAAGATGCGGCCGGAGCGGCGCAACGCGGTGAAGGTGCTGCTCTTCCTCGACGTCGGCGGCTCGATGGACTGGCACGTCGAGCGCGCCGAGGAATTGTTCTCGGCGGCGCGGGCGGAGTTCAAGCATTTCGAGCATTTCTACTTCCACAATTGCCCCTATGAGGGGCTGTGGAAGGACAATCGTCGGCGCCATGCCGAGCGCATCCCGACGCTCGACGTGATCCGCACTTTCGGCCCGGATTACCGCGCGGTCTTCGTCGGCGACGCCGCGATGAGCCCCTACGAGATCATGATTCCCGGCGGCTCGGTCGAGCATTGGAACGAGGAGGCGGGCGAGGTCTGGCTGCGGCGGATCACCGACCATTTCGCCAAGGCCGCCTGGCTCAACCCCATTCCCGAGGAGCACTGGGGCTACACCCACTCGATCGGGCTCGTCGCCAAGCTGATGGAGGGGCGGATGTTCCCCCTGACCCTCGACGGCCTCGAGCGCGCGATGCGGGCGCTCGCGCGGTAAAGGGGCTTGCATCAAAGGGGCTTGCATCGCGCGCCCGTTTGGGGCATCAAGCGCACCTGTCCGGCGGGCCTGCCCCGCCACGGGCCGTGCAGCTGTAGCTCAGTTGGTTAGAGCGTCGGATTGTGGCTCCGAAGGTCGGTGGTTCGAGCCCACCCAGCTGTACCATTTGTTTTCTCTGAACAATTCGAGTCGCCGCTCCCTTCTCTCCCCGTAGGGGAGGGTGGACTTATCGCGCGCAAGCGAGAACGGCCGGGTGGGGCCCGACGCTTGCCGCGAAATCTCCACCCGGGCCCCACCCGACCTCGTTCGGCTTCGCCTCCGAGGCCACCCTCCCCTACGGGGAGGGATTCACCCCGCCTCGGCCACCACGCGCAAGACCGCATCGCCATAGCGCTCGAGCTTGGCCGCGCCCACCCCGGAGCAAGCGGACAGAGCCGTCTCGTCGCGGGGGCGGCGGGTGGCGATGTCGATGAGGGTGCGGTCGGTGAAGACGACGTAGGCCGGCACCATCTGCTCGCGCGCCGTCTGCGAGCGCCAGGCCTTGAGCGCCTTGAGCAGCGGATCGTCCGCCGCGAGCCCCGCCGCCTCGGCCGCGACCGCGGCGCGCTCGCCCCGGCGGCGTTTCGAGGGGCGCTCCAGCGTGTCGGCGCGCAAGGTCAGCGTCTCGCGCCCGCGCAGGACCGCGTCCCCCCGTTCCGTGATCGAGAGCCCGCCGGCGCCTGCGACGTCCATCGAGACGAGGCCCGCCGCATAGACCTGCCGGATCAGCGAGCGCCATTGGGTCTTCGGCCGATCGCGCCCGACCCCGAAGGTCTTGAGCCCCTGGTGGCCGTGGCGCAGGACGGCGTCCGTCTCCTCGCCGACGAGGACCGACATCACGTGCGCCGCGCCGAAGCGCTGGCCCGTGCGCGCGATCGCGGAGAGGATCATCTGCGCCTCCCGCGTCGCGTCGAACAGGCTCACGCCGCCCTCGCACAGATCGCAATTGCCGCAGGGCTCGGAGGTCTCGCCGAAATAGGACAGAAGCGTCTGGCGGCGGCAGCGGGGCGCCTCGCAGAGCGCGACGAGGGCGTCGAGCCGGCGCCGCTCGACCCATTTCACCTCGTCGGGCGCGTCGCTCTGCTCGATCTGCATGCGGCGCAGGCGAATGTCGTCCATGCCGTAGAGGGTGAGCGTGTCGGCGGGCGCCCCGTCGCGGCCGGCGCGGCCGATCTCCTGATAATAGGATTCGATCGTCTTCGGCAGCGCCGCATGGGCGACGAAGCGCACGTCCGGCTTGTCGATGCCCATGCCGAAGGCGACGGTCGCCGTCATCACGATGCCGTCCTCCTGGAGGAAGGCGTCCTGGTTCGCCTGGCGGACGCGCTGGTCGAGCCCGGCATGATAGGGGAGCGCGCGATAGCCCTTCTGTGTGAGGGCCGTGGCGAGCTGATCGACGGCGTTGCGCGTGGCGCAATAGACGATGCCGGTCTCCTCGCGGTGGCGATCGAGGAAATCGGTGAGCTGGCGCTTGGTGTTCTCCTTGGCCGCCATCGCGAGGCGGATGTTGGGGCGGTCGAAGCCGTGCACGAAGACGCGCGGGCGCTCGGGGAAGAGCTGGGCGGCGATGTCCTCGCGCGTCGCGGC
>JARWLF010001080.1:0-11469 GCA_029853055.1 Scenedesmus sp. KT-U | reverse complement strand
CGCGCAAGGTGTTGATCTTAGACTGGGACGTTCATCACGGCAACGGCACGCAGGAGATCTTTGATCGTGATCCAAGTGTCATGTACATCAGCATACACAGGTGCGGACAGCATCCAATGTACTACATTTGTGATGATGTTTGATCTACAGGCAGCAAGGTGGTTTATGAGGTCGTATGTCTCTGTCACATGCAAGCTGTGATCACTCCTGTCTTCAAGTGGATGTTCCGACATCCGGAACTTGACAGGCTGAATGCTGATGCACGGTAAATTATTTGTCTGCTCAGGTATGATCAGGGAGAGTTCTTCCCCGGCACGGGTCATGTTGAAGATGTTGGTGCTGGTGCTGCTGCTGGCAGCACTGTCAATGTGCCTTGGGACAGACCTGGACCGGGTGATGCTGACTACATGGCGGCGTTTACGAGATTGTGAGTGATCTTGTCAAGATCAAGATCAGCCTGATTCCGTAATCTGGCAGAGGATCTGTCAACAACCATACTCAGGATCTGCTGTGCGATGAGCTGACCATGATGCTTGTGGCATTTTTGCAGGTTACTGCCAATCGCGTACGAGTTTGCGCCGGATCTGATCATCGTGTCAGCCGGCTTCGACGCAGCACACGGAGATCCGCTCGGTGGCTGTCACGTAACGCCGGCGTGCTATGGCCACATGACGGCCCTCCTGCAGCCCATCGCGCCGGTCGTGCTGCTACTTGAAGGCGGCTACAATCTGGCTGCTACGGCCGCAAGCGTGGAGGCGTGCGTGAGAGTACTACTCGGCCAGCAGCCGGCGCGGATGGAAACGCCGCTGATACCGAGTAGGGCAGGGCTGTCAGCGATCGCGAGCGCGCTTAGTGTACAGGGCAGGTAAGAATGGCTTTAGGGTTTGTTCACTCTGTTGAAGTGGTTCATGCTCCTGTGCAAGCCATGCTTTTGAGCACAAGTTGCCAGGCTCAGCATGATATGCATCACCAGCATGTGAACGAATGAATGCTGTAGGTACTGGCGTAGTCTTGGTGGTGGCATGCCGTGGCCTGCTACAGCTCAGCTGCCGTCTCAACAACAGCAGAACCACAATCATCATCATCACAGTAAAGCAGTAGGATCTCATCCAACACACGTACAAGCCAACCATAATCACAACACTCACCAACAGCATCAGCAGCAGCAGCAGCATAGTGGGCAAGAGCAGCAGCAGCAGCAGCAACAAAGAAGTGACAGCATCGATACTGCTGGTGATGTCTGGAGAATCAACTCATTTCCTTTGCCTGGAGGCAGCAGTGTGGGTGCAGCAAGCCAACCCCTACAGCAGCAGCAGCAGCAGCAGCAGTATAACCCTGTTGCTGTTCTCGACAACAATATACAGCACCAGCACCAGCACCAGCACCAGCACCAGCAGCAGCAGCCCAACGTACCAAGACCACCAACACCAGCACTGGGTGTTGCAGCCCTGGGATCAGCTGCTTGTGAAGGACAGCCGCCGCAGCCGCAGCCGTCTCCCAGCTGGATGCGACCTACCTCTCCTTACAGAGAGCAGCAGCAGCAGCAACAAAAGGAGGTCATGGATGTGAACCTTCAGATAGACAATAAAAGCCATGCACCCACCAACGCTGCTGCTACTCCCAGCAGCAATGGTATGGAGGACCCGTTTGCCCTGCAAGCTGGTTGGAGCTTCACTGACAGCGGTAACAGTGCTGCTGCTGCTGCTGGTGGTAGACCAGCTTCTTCAATGGCGGCAGCAGGTGCAGATAACACTGCACCACCTGGAAGCAGCGGCGGCATCAATAATGCGCCAAACGAGTCTGCATTGTTCGCTCAGCTGAGACGTCAGTTGCAGTCTGAGGGTGGTGCCAGCCTTGAGATGCCTTTGTCAGCAGCACCAACACTCTCATCAACATTCTCAATGTGATATTATGTGAGCACAGATACTAGGCAGAGTGAACAGCTACTGTTGTTTACGCCTCTGCGGTCACTGCTTTCCGTTTGAAACCAAAGGGACAATGCTTTGTTATCGAGCTTCTGCAGCTGCCAGCGTTACAACAACTTTGAAAAGACGTTGTGCTGACGGTGACTGTCGACATTACAGCAGCAATGGCAAAGAGTGTGATGTGTGACATCGCATGTCGCTTGGACTGTGGGAATTGCTGATTGCCTAACTATATGTCGTAAGAATGCTTGTGGAGCCATGTAGAGTACCGGATTGGTGACTGATGTTCGCATGACATCGCAGCAGTCACTACGGTACCTCTCACATCTCACATCTTCTGAAGCATGATAGCAGTTGATGCTGCTATGATGCATGGAGCTCACATCAGCACAGGCTGTATACCTGGTAGCAGCATCGTCGCCGATACTCATAAGGTTTTGAATATGAGACTCATTTCTCAACTCAGCCACTGGAGTCAGCCCACTCATGACTGATCAGTCAGCCGGTGTAATAGCCTGGACACAGTGCTATACCGACAGCCAGCCGTTGACAGCTCAACCCAGCTTGCAAATAGTAACATTACAAAGAAAAGTTACACGTGTATACTACCATTTGTTGCAGGCGTTGACATTCCCAAGGCATTGCGGACCGCGCGCGCGGGAATGCCTGTCTGACCGCCAGTCCGACATGCGTCATGCATACGCGGCAGTACATTCCGAAAGATGTCATCAGCCCAGTCTGACTCATCTCTATGTGCTTATCTCCCTAACATGTACAAGAACCCCTATCACCTGACAAGGCTCACGATGACAACAAAAGAACACTGACTGATGAGCAGATGCCACAGAACTGTAGACTACACCATGATAGCCAACACTACAAGCACTACTGCCCTGCCTCAGGGGCAGACCAACAGCTGCATGTTACCTTGTACTGTAGTAATAGACGTCAGCAATGCCGCTAGCAGCTGCAGCGAGCGAAGCGAGGCACCTGCTCTAGGTAAGGGACCTCGAGTGCTACGATACTACTGCAAGTATGCAGACTATAGGTATTGTAGTTTTACATAGCTATCAGTGTTCTGTTGTTTACTACTATGAGAGTAGTTTGGTGTTGTGTCTGTAAGAGCAAAGAGTACCCTTGAAGTCTCGCTATATGTCCGTATTGCGTATGTGCACCTGTGTGACATCTGCCGCCCTTTTGCTAACGTCTCTAGCCTTTACAATGCAGCTGACAAGTTTCTGTCCACCTCGATGGAGCACAGCACACTCACGCCAAGCAGACCTCAGTCAGAATATAGCCCCGACACATGGGCAATCGAGAAGCAGCACCTGCTCGCAGAGGCAAAGCAGCTAGCTCAACAGAATCAGCAGCTGCAGAAGCAGATTGAGAGCGTGGAGTTCAACTTCAGCAATCTTCAAGCAGCCCACACACAGCTGCTTGACAAGTGGCAGCTGCTGCAGGAGAATGTACAACTGCTGCAGAAGTGTCACCAAACTTTGCAACATGAGCATCAGGTGTTGCAGACTGTGCACGTGCAACAGCAGTTTGAGCACCAACAGTTGAAGATGGACAACCAGGCACTACAAGATTCATACAACAAGCTTACGCAACAGCACAAGCAGCTGCAAGATGAGCATCAGCAATCGCAGGACCACAATCAGAACCTAGAAGTAAGCCACAAGGAGCTACAGGATGAATATGATGCGCTGCTGGAAGAGCAGCAGCAGTCAGACTCAGAGTGGCAGCAGCTTCATGAGCACATTCACAGAAACTTCGAGATCCATCTCCCTTCTGCTCCTGGTGACACTGGTAGTGACAATAACAGCGGCACAGACTGTCAGAGTCCTGTTTGGATATGGTACAAGTACCGACCTGAGGAGCTGCCTGGTGACAATGTTGACACCATCATATCTGAATTCACACAGATGATACGCGGCTGGAGGTACTATCAAAACATACTGAGTGGCCCACTTGGTGATGTACAGCAAGGAGGGTTTGGCCGGTCGATTCCACTGCCACAACCTGTCATGATGACACGCGCCATAGCTCTGGAGTTGGAGCCAAGCCCTGACAACTCGACCAATGACCCTGAGGCCTCAAGGTGCCCTTGATATGCCACGCATTCAGTCATAACAGTCGAATACAATAGCAGTCGAATTTGCTCTTTTGCCAAATTTGGAAAATGCGGCAGATGAAGAGTTAACATTCTGGTGTTGCCAGATAAAATCTGGCTTTTGGACACTGCTGTGATTCTTTCTGATTGTTGTTTGATCACAGTTAGTGGAAAGTGTCAGATTACAAGCTAGCAAAACCCAATCCTAGAGCTTTCAATCGTGTTCACCTTCAAGGTTTGTTTACCGCATCAGCAGGTTGCAGCATCAGGTTACATCTCAAGTTGCATTTTACTGGAACAATTGTGTGTGCACTCTGTCTTGCTGATTGGACTACACCTTTTGGAGAACCAATCAGGCTACCAGAAGCCGTTTCATTGGCATTGCAGTGTGTTTGCTCTGTACTTTATCATAGTGTGATCTACCGGGTGCAAGCTGTTCGTGCATCCAAACCAGTTGTGCTACCTGTGAACCATACATGCCACATGTACAGTGACGGCCAGTCTGCACAGATAACTGCGATATATTCTATATGTTTGATATGTTCTATATCACATAGACTGGAGATGTCACCCTCGTGTTGGGCAGCCCATACCGTTATCTTGCTCAGTGTTCTTGCTGCATGCATGAAGTCACAAAGTCTGTTGCAACCTGGGTGTTGCTGTTGGGGAAATCTTGAGTGGCTGGGTGTAGACGGAGTTATGTGAGACCATTTGCAAGACCCTTGTTGGCTGAGCCGTGTCATAAACAGTTCAGTGCTTGCACCGCTTGCTGAAGCGTGAAACTGCACTGCATAACTGTTTTTGAAGCATACATCGGTCGCGAGTTGCCGTTAGCCTAATGCAATGGTTGTTTCGCAGTGCGGCGTGTTGCTGTGTATTCTGCCGGTTTGTGTTGTACTACGTCAGTACAAAGTCAATTTACATTGTGAATGTATAGTACAAGCAAGGCTTCAGGGACACTGCTTATACACCACAGCATGTCTTTACTCTGGAGTGGACCACTTGGCCATCACGCAGCAGGGTTGTCTGAGAATGGTGGTCTACGGCAGGCCAATGAGTTGACACATTGACCACTCCCCTGAAAAGGGTTTGCCGGCTTAACCACTGCGTAGGCGGCATCCGTGTTTTTGTTGTGGCAGGGCATGGTTGATCCAGCTACTCCAGCTTACTGGTAATCACAGACAAGAAACATAGCGATACTGTCTACATGATTGAGTTGCAGCAAGCGATGTCAGACTGTTCTGGTTACTTCGTTGCATCACGTTGTGGTGGATGGAGTGGTTGAACGTATACCTTCTCTAGGATCTTGTGTACACAGAGACTGAACTCTTCTTGTATATGTATACTTTATATACTGGGCCAGCTTGCTGATAGTACACAGCATGTAATGTTGCAGTTGAGGTCTACAGTGTGCAACACTGCAGGTCGTGGAGAAGCCTGTAGGGTTGCTGTTGTGTTGTGAGTTTCTGTGCCAAATGCTGATAGATACTAATAGAGGTCAACTTGGCACTGCTGCTGCTGCTGGTGTCGTCATAGCGGCAGACTGGAGAGGCCCTAAAAACTCGCCGAGTGCACCCAAATAGTGCATTATCTTTTCAGTTTGAGATGTCTTTTGCAAGTCGGAAAAAGTGCCTGGGTGGACTGTGTTATGAACAACCTCAGTATGGTGTCCCTTCTGTATGCTGCATGCCATGGCCGCAGCTGCATTGCGATGGGTACTTAGGTGCACTGGTACACTGTGCGGCACCGTGATAGCACCAAAATCCCATACGTCCTTTCAAATAACGCCATGATGACGTACATGCAGGATATTGTTCAGCCTGGGTCTTCAGAGATATGCACAAGATAAAAAGGTGCACATATCTGCAGGAGTTAACAGCATTCCACACCATGAATAGGTACATTGTGCATTCCACATGTGTGCCTAGCCACTGGCGATGTATACCACGTGACTTGTGCAGTTGACTATTGGACATGCATGCATGCATGCATGCATGGCGGTGGTGTGCATGTTGGCAGGCATATAGCAATTGGTTTTGCTGCACGGCAGAGGCCGTTTCACTGCACGACAGCACCAGCAGAACTGGCAGGTCCGAAATCAGCTAACTGCATTGTCGGAGTACCCTTGCTTGACAGGATGCCATTCAGTGACATGTACAGCATTGTTGCTCTGTTACCGCTGCTATGGTGTGTGCTGGCAGCTGTTGGCAATCGGCAAGTGTGAATGAGCATAACAGGTGATATGTAGGTGGGGGTTCAACCCTCGGGGTTGTTGCGGCAACAGACACTGAACGGTAACGGATACTAAGTACAAGCAGATTGACTCCTGCTCTTGGAGTGCTGCACTGCATGATGCACAACTGTTGAGTTGATGCACGACCGCAGAGTTGATCTGAAGAGATGGTCAGAAATCTCTGCAACCAATGCGCTACATGATACAGTGCCGCTGATCAGATATGTGTGTCAATCAGCACATGTAGTAGTCGCCTCGTGGACCATTTGATAGTATATCGTAGTGCTGGCATGCAACAAGCTGAGCAGGTCAATATTTCAACTTCACTGATTGTGTGCATCAGGTCAATACCCAAAACACGGTAGTATCAATTGGGGCCAGCTTAATCTAAGTCTCTGAGAAACCACCTGGAACCACAACAGCACAGATCATCTGCAATGAGGTACCTGTTTAGTCAGATTATCACCGAGTTATTGGCAACCCAAGTCCCGGCAGGCCGATGTTCGCATGCCACTTCGTCGGTGTTATATCACATGCGCATGCCTGAGTGCCCCTTCTCACCAGCCGCTGATGTTGGCACGTTCTGGTAGCAGCATCATGCCGACATTATTGCACGGTAGATAAGCAAACCAATGTGTTGAGGCACCCAAAGCGAATCGTCTATGCTGCTCCGGTCGGTGTGTACGCTACCTCTGCGGTTGAACGATGTTTTCGAGGCTTGCCTCGAAATCTGGTCCAGCTTCTTCAGTGCTCGTCCCCCTCCGCACGTACCTTCTGGTAAAGAGATCTTGCCAGATGGCGCAGGTGTGGCAAAAGAGTGAGGCGGGGCAATCTGTACGCAGGCAAGGTATAAAAGGCGCAGTCGGAGTCGAGGAGCCTAACGATGGAGGAAGCTGCTCAGCATGCTAGCGTCGTACATAGTACACGTCGTGCGCCAGTCGGCATGTTTAGCTGAGGTACCGGCGATGCTAGCAGCTAGCAGTATGGCAGCAGAGCAACGAGATTTTGAGAGCTTGCGCGGTGGAGCCACAATCTCCACTGATAACAACTATACACGGTCATATGCATCTTCAGAACGTGAATACTAGCTTCTTCACCACACATATGCATCGCCAGACGTCAGAAGCCTTGATGGAGGCAGTGGGCGTGGTGAGCCATGGCCGCTTTCAGCCAGCCGTAGTACAGCGGCGAGTGTTGTTGACATAATGCTGCTGTGTGTATGAGACACAGCCTGGCAACTGTGCTGACCTACAAAGGCTCAAGCTGTCCCCGTGCTGCTACAGGCTTCCAAACACAGCATGTATCACCAGACAATCTGTCACCTTTGTCTCCCAACATGAGTGCTGTCGAGGACAGTGCCTCTACATCCTCAGAAGGCAGAGCCAACAGAATATTGCACCCTGGCCTTGCCACTGCGGCTCTGAGTACCCCTTTGGATCCCATTGCTGAGGATGCTGAAGCAGCACGCCAGAAGTATCCCAGGCTGAGCACCAAGCCTCAGGGTGGGTTGGTTAGGCACATATGCTGGCAATGCTTTCAAACAAGTTTCAACTCATTGAATGCACAGTTTAACACACCAGTATTGCAGCTTATACCACACGGACAACCAAGCATGCATGAGCAGCAAACTCCCCTCACCCACTTTGCTCATGAGTTGGCAGCACCTGCCTTGTGATAAGACCCTCTTTATACATGGAAATGAAGTGCCTTGTTCAGTGAAGTAGAAGATCTCATTTAGTTGATAATCTTTAGTAGGGCCACTGGTATGATCATCATTGGATGGCAGTACTGCCAAGCTTCGCAGTGCCACTACCACCAGCAGTGATCAGCGACCAGCTGAGAGGAGTCACACCAACAATTCTCCCTGCATTATACCCCGATAGTAGCTGGCTTCGATAGTATTAGTACCGCATAGTGTGCTTGTACACATCTCCCTATGCAGATGTATGTGTCAGCTTTTTGGTTCTGGGTGAAAGCGGGATGGGCAAGACGACCTTCATCCGGCAGTTCCTGCGCAGCTACATGGAAGGTGGTGCACCTGTGATTCATGGTGAACATGATGGCAGCAGCACATCAGTGGAAAAGTTTGAGAGGGACCCGGACAGTCTGCGCATCCAAGTACTACTAGTAGGTCCCATTCCCATACCGGAAGAAAAGCTTAGACTGACAGTGGCGCTGGAGGCAAGGGGTACATCTCAGGTCTAGCTTACTGCGGCACTGACTGCCTGACAGAGGGCACACTGTGTGCACTGCAACCGTTGCAGTGCAGTGCTGAGCACTCAATGAGAAACACAGCCACACATTAGATATGCTACTGTGTGAGATAGGCCCCATCTGATGAAGTCCGGCCACGCTAACAATGACTGCTGGACTCTGTCCAAAGTGCTCAACTTTCATGCAGGTGGCTTCGTAGATTTGCTTGTTGCAAAAAGCTCCTTGCATGCCATGATGGCATCATGTCAGTGACCTAGGTACATCATAAAATGTTCCATGTCCTTGATTATGCCGCAAGGCTGAGCATTTTATGCTCTATCTGACCTCCTTACCACATGATCAGCTTCAGTGAAGTTACCAACATCACTGTCTGTGCTGTCCACGGCGGCAGCGCTGCTCGCCTGCAATGGACATGAACAAAGATTGTCGCCATGATCATTGTCATACAAGCAGTGTTTCTGCCAAAATGATTTTGCACAGGATACTCCTGGCTGGGGTGCGAACATGAACGTGGCAAACTATGCCAAGTATATGGCCAAGTTCATCCTTGAGCAGCGCAAATGGGACTATGACAAGCTTCAAGGCAACAGAGCATTGCCAGAAGACATCATGACTCATGTGACCTCGGAGGTCGCCTGCATCACAGCATCAGTGCATGCCTGTACTTCCTGCCACCTCAGAGAGTCAAGCCGGTGAGTGACAGGACAACACTAAGCCACATGCATACAAGTTGCTGCTGTGCAACCTGCCACATCATGAGTGCAGTATGCAATGCGGATACGGTGGCCCCAAGCTTGACCGTCAATTATGGCATAATAGCATAGGGTATGTGTATCTGTGGGGAGGTTCCAGTGCACAAGGTTCAAGCCCTGCCGTATGCGGTGCCTGCTAGCCATACAAGCACTGCTGAGTCACCTTGATGGCGATCACCAATGATTGACACTGTTGATCATCATCAGCATCAAGGGCTGTGCATTATGACAGTCACCGTGATAGTGTCAGTTTGTCCACTAGTAACCGCAGATTGCAAGGTATTTGTGGCCCTGAGTGCTAAACCGTTTAGCACTGTGACACTGCCTGAATCTGATACTATAGCGTAATGTTCGTGCCATGTCCACCGTCAGCATTGCCATGAAGACAACTGGCAGATTGCTTGCTGGATGTGTTGTTAGTGCCCAGTATTACCAATCCTTGAACAGTCATAAACTCTGTGTGACTGCAGATTGACTTGATATTGATGTCAGCATTCAGCCAGCTGGCGATATTCATCCCAATCATTGCTAAGGCTGACACAATGACACAAGAAGAAACAACGAGGTACAGACAGGAGGTTCTGGAGCAGTGCCTTAATCCACTCAGCTACATCGGCTGCGCCAATGGTGATCTACCCAAATTGAGCATGCAGGTGTTCAACACCTGCCCCCAAAGTTTGGGTAAGTGATGCCACCACAGCACAACAAGTCTGCCAACAGATTTGAGTCACATGCCATGATAGCACCTTGCCACATTGTACGACCCAAAACTATCAACATGTGTGTGGCCCTGGAGCAACACCGGCGACTAGTTTGTCACGACTGCTGCCATAATTTGCATCACGTTGTTCCCTGTCCTGACAGGATAGAGGAATCTGATTTGACCAGACTCGGTGTTGTTGGAGCCCACCCTCCTCCCCCTTTCACTGTCATCGCTAGTGATCACATAGACGAGTCAGGTCACCCAGTTAGACAGTACCCCTGGGGAGAGAGTAATGGCTACCTGAGAGAACACTCTGACTTCATTCTACTAAAGAGACTGATGATGGGAGACGGCGAGGTAATAAGCCATGATGCATTGCAGTCGTTACATAGCATGATAGAATGCTGCTCATGATCATGCAAGTTGGGGACAAGGACTGACTGCCCACTTGACATAGCCTCTGTTGAGGCTTGGTTTGGGTGACTTGCCAGTGTATACAGCCGCTGGTAGTGCAATCTTGCATCAGCTAGCTGCTAGTATCGTCTAACGTCAGTCTCCTGAGTTCCACTCACATGACTTGCTGTCAAAGCTGGAACATTGTGGATTCTCCCCAAGAATACTTGACCACATGCACCTGGTCAGTGGCCCATGGGTATCATACCTGCTCCAGCACTCCTACCGGAGGTCCCTGGTCCCAAATAGCTAGCCACCAAAGGAATTGAGACCCGTAACATGCATGCCATGCAATCACTGACAACGCGGTGTTGTTAGATGGAACCTCAGACTGGGTGACTTGAAGTCACCTTGAGCCCAGACCCTTATGACATGCCATGCTGCCGTGATCCTATCATGTAGACTGAAACCATTTGGAGCCTGTTAAGTGATGCCTACAAGCGCTACCAGGAGTTTGGCGGTCAATTTGAGGCAGCTGGCAAACAGCTGGATACCCTGGTTGACAAGGCCTGCAAAGTGTGCGGGCCACATCTTAGAGTGGAGGAGTGCTCCAGATACAAGCCTCAACTGGACGAGGTCACTGATAAGTATAAGCAGTTGCAGCAACACCACAATGCGCTGAAACAAGAGTGCGAGCAAATGCACATCCAGCTGAAGCGTCTTGGAACCACAATAAACCAAGAACCTACACCTTGGTTGTGGACTGTTGCTGTCACAGTGGTCTTCTTCATCATTTTGCTGAAGCTGTTGATCACATGATAAGGCGGGCCTTTGCACTCTCAATTGCTCGTCTGATGACCAAATGAGACTCTCTGCACAGTGTGCACAGAGTCTGTTGCACAGCACTTTCTTCTTTGGCAATTCTGCTCCAGATGTATCATTACGGGCTTTACCGTCAATTTCGCAAACTGCGAAAGTCGCTCACAAATGGCGCACTTCGGTCACCATTGGAGAGTTTCATATTAAATCTTAGAACAAAATTAAGATTTTTGTCGACCAGATTTTGCTCGGATGTCGTGAACTGTGAGAACGCTCTCCATGCCTGCACGTAGATGCTCCTTTCTCGGAATAGGCGG
>JARWLF010001079.1:0-11473 GCA_029853055.1 Scenedesmus sp. KT-U | reverse complement strand
GGCAGCAGGTAGAGTGTTGCAGTGGCACTGCTGCGTTATCCTGTGACTTGTACCTTTTGTTTGTTGTGTCTTGTACTGTACAATCGCCCGGCATGATGGTCTGATAGGATCGATAAGCCTCTCAGAGAAGATGTGGCCCATGAGATTGCAGGATGATGTTGCTGATGACAACCTCTGCACTGCATATGGCCTTCAAGCCTGCATATCGTGTGCTGTTGTGCTGCTGAGACAAGCAGCCTCCCCAAGCACTAGACAGTAGCTGTTATGTAGCAGCCTGGACGTAGCAGATCATCAACCTCTGGATTTGAAATTCAGAACGGTTCTGCACGGGTAACAGGCTCCTACCACTTGCTACTCTTGCTGGGAGCTGCCTCGACACAATCACATCGATTCTGTCTTTTTCACAATCAGGCAGCCTGCCTGCCGGATAGTATCGAGTGCTGCTGTAGTTGCCCTGGGTGCAACAGTATCATCATCATCATCATCATCTCATGACAGTACCATACATTGTGAAATTGTTGATCTACTGTGGCTGATGGTGTTACGCACTGACAGTCAGATATGCCAGCTGGCTGTTGCCTGACGAATGGCAGCCGTTCACACAGCATCATGCAATAGCTCCCTTCCGAGTAGTAGTACGAACTTGCGGCAACTTGCCATACCATCATCATGGCTTGCAGCCATGCAACGAACACAAGCTGCTCATGCTTGCTATGCTTTGCCATGTCTGCTGCTGCGTTGCGCTTTGAAAATAACTGTACATGTATGCTGTCATCACACAAACTGGTCAGGGTAGCTTTGCACAACAACACATCTTTGCTTGACTCGAAGATGACAAGCAGACCATCATCTGCTATCCCCCTCATCACTCATCCCCCTCCATCAACAGACTTCAGGAGGCGGTGCCACATCAGGTATCAAGCCCAGCTCAAATTGATCAGCAGACCAAGCAGCAGCAATCTGTTCAGCAGTCATACCACCAACACTGCTGCTGCTGCTGCTGCCATCAGTACCACCACCAGCAGCAGCAGCAGCAGGAGAGCTTGCTGCAGGGGAAGCTGCTGTCGCAGGTGTCGCTACTGCTTGTGCTGCTTGTGCTAAGCCTCCTGTAATCCAGTCATCACCTGCAGCATCTGCTT
This sequence comes from Scenedesmus sp. KT-U, assembly GCA_029853055.1. Lineage (NCBI taxonomy): Eukaryota > Viridiplantae > Chlorophyta > Chlorophyceae > Sphaeropleales > Scenedesmaceae > Scenedesmus > Scenedesmus sp. KT-U. The sequence continues at coordinate 10,334 of JARWLF010001079.1, read as the reverse complement.
GCACGCCAAATAACACTTTGGGACGACCAGCAGCAGCAGCACTGCTGCCAAATGCACCTACGCCGAAGCCGCCACCGCCACCGCTGCTGCTGCCAAAGCCACCCCCAGTAGCACCAAATGCACCGCCCCCTGCTGTTGCTGCTGCCTTGCCAAACACCACGCCCCCACCTCCTGCTGGTGCTGGTGCTGCTGCTTGTGAGCCAAACGCACCAAAACCTGCTGCTGCTGTACTGCCAAACATACCAGTACTGCTGCTGCTGCTGCTGCCGAAGCCCCCTGGTTGCTGCTGCTGCTGCTGCTGAGCTGCTTGACCAAACACTACTTTGCTGTTTCCTGCATTGCCATCTGTCATTGCATCATCAGTCATACCAGAACCAAATGCACCACTGCCTGCTGCTGCTGCACCGAATGCAGGTACTGCTGCTGCTGCTGCTGAGCCAAATGCACCAGTGTTACTGCCGAATGGGCCTGCTGCTGCTGCTGCTGCTGTCCCAAACCCTGCATTCAACAAATATCAGGTTGCAGCAATGCAAACCATAGCTTCACCATCTTGACACATGAAGCGTACTTGCAGCACTTGTACATTTCCTGCACTCACCACGATGTAGTGCAGGATGCAGAAGATGTGACAGCAAGCGCCGCTGCTGTTGTTGACAGTGCGGCTATTCCCAATTACAAACACATGCTGCTCGGCCACGATGCATAAGCTGCTATGGACAAGACCACACATGCTGCTATGCAACTGACAGCTTCTTGCAAACTCACCACCACCACCAAACCCTTGCTGCTGCTGTTGTGCTGCCTTCCCAAACAGTCCCGACCTCCCTCCTCCTCCTGCTGCTGCTCCCCCTGCTGCTGCTGCTGTGAACATTGCTACATAGGGATTAGGCCGGTGCTTGAAGTCACCTGCTGCCGGGGGATGACCCTTGGACTTGATGTACTGGAGTAGTGTGGGAGTTGACAGGCACAACATTTCACAACAGCAGCAGCAGCAGCAGACAACAACAGCAGCAGCAGCACCATTAGGTCACCGATTTATTTGCAAGTTGAATACAGAAGAACTCCTCTAGCCTGGCACAGAAACATATATTCTAAAGACAGTAGCAGGTATGTAAGCAAGCAACTGGACTGATTGGCTCACTCTCAGTAGGTCTTCCAGTTCTTGTTGTTTTGTGCTGACTGCTGCTGCCAGCTCCTGCTGGAGCTGCTGCTGATGTTTGGCACCGCTGCGTAACTCAGCCATGTCTCTCCATCGAGCCTCTTCTACACTCACATCACCTGGAAATAACAACATTGTTATAACAACATGTAACAATTCATGATGACAACATATAACAGCATACAGTTACATGATTGACAAGGGTGCAAGGATAGTGGATTGTACTACATGCTGATGGGCGGCAGACATGTGACCCACAAACATGCTAAAAATCCATAACAACCCTTCGATGTGTTTCATCCTTGCAAATCCTAGCAGTATGTGTCAGCAGTATGTGGGATATGACCACAGCATGTAGCTGGTTGCACTATGTGCAACTGAGATACTCTGATATGGCTGATTTGTGCCTGATACTGACCTCTTGTTGTGCATTCTTGGTCTCTGTCTATGCCGTAACAGCTCAACACCCATCTAGGCCGTTCAGTTCTCAGATCAACCTGTGCTGCTGCGCGGTAGTCCTGTTGGTCACCCCGAGGACCAGTGCTGCTGCTGCTGCTGCTGCTGCCACCCCTACCACCCTGGTTGCTGTTACTACTGTTATTTCTGCCAAATCCGCCGCCACCACCTCCAAAGTTGCCGCTGTTTGGACTTCTGTACTGCTGCTGCTGGTAAGGTGGCTCGTTGTCATAGTTGGATAATGCACCGAATCTGTTTCCACCTCCGCCGCGGCCTTGGTTGCTGTTCCTGCCACCGCTGCTGTTGTAGCCGCCTCTGCAAACATACAGAGATACTCCATCATGGACTTTTCTATCAAGGCGGAGTACTTGAGACCTGAAGATTGTGAAGCTGAATTGTCAAAGCTGGCTGAAGAGGGAGCTACAATCAAGCAGCTGGTTGTTTGCTGGTGTCTTGAGCTGGGCAACTGAAGCCAGGGGTTCCACAAGCACAGCAGAAAGCTGTTGCTCACCTGTTGCCTCCACCTCTATTGTTATTGTATTGCTGCTGATTGTTGTTGTAGCCGCCCCTGTTGTTGCCCTGGAGTCAAGGAAGACAGCAGCAAAGGGGGTCAATACACCGGCTATTACAAGCGGATGTATAACAGACGCACGGCTGACTTGCCTCGCTTCTGCGGGTGGAGCAAGCAGCTGCTGCTGATGGACCGCTTGGTAGCAGTCTCACTGATATAGGCAATAGATAGTCGCACAGTACCGCTCGTGTGTGCAAACTTCGCGTCGATTGATGCTACAGGTAATTTCTCGAGGGCTGTGATGGCAGCATTCAACAGTGCAGGGCATCTGCATGCACAATGCGGCTTCAACAGATGCACAGCTGCAGCAGCTGTCATGAACTGGCTGTCAAAGTTTTCAACCCACACCTGATATCCACCACCGCCACCTCGGCCTTGATTGTACCCGCCTGCAAGGACAGCGCTACTTTTGCATGCTTGTTGGAGGCTGAACTGTGGACTGCTGTTGCTGATGGTATCCCTCACCTCCTCCACCACCTCCCCAACGAGGGCCTCGCCCGCCGCTCATGGCGTCTAATTTGCCAATAACATACTAGTAGCGTGATTGAGCAGACTACGCTAGCCTGAGGGGAGCTAAGCGAACAGGTCAGCTGCTTGTGTTCGCAATAACACTGGAAAGACAACTCGGACAGCTGCTGTGGCAACTAATGAACTGCTATATAAAATACACTGCTACTACTCTTCTTGCTTCTCAGGCTTGGTGTGATGCTTTGGCTCCCAAACGTTCGCAGGAACTTTTGATGTGTCGTAGTAAAACCGCCAAAAGTTGAGTTGTTACCGGTGCGTACCGCACGAATAGCAGGTATACGCCACATTGAACCCTTTCAAGCTGCCCTACAACCCTCCTTAGCTCAGAATCTTCACATCACCAGGATGATGCTACAGTCAGGACAGGTCCTCTCGCGCTTGGGTTATCACCCCCAGCAACACGGCAGTGTCTACGCCAAACCAGTATATGCACAGCTAAGATCAGCTAGATGCAGGAGTACAGCAGACACAGGCACAGGAGCAGGTAAGCATCTGCCTGGCAACCTCCAACACTGCATCCTGGCAGGACAGCAAGTGATCATACATCGCTGTAACACCCTATGTCGCACCTTCCGTTCAATTAAGTCACCCAAGAAGACAGAGAGTATATACGACAAGCACTTGACTTGGCCAAACGAGCTCTGGGAAAGACTTATCCAAACCCTGCAGTAGGCTGTGTCATTGTGAAGGATGGGCAGGTCAGTAACGTGACAATACACAGCTACGATCCTCGAATTAGTACTCGTATATGTATGTACACCTCCGGTGGCCTTACCTCTGCTGTCCACGGTTTTCTACACGCTGTCCCATCGTGGGTGCATCAGGTTTTATGCAGAGTAGTGGCTTGCACTGAGCCTTCATCCCATTGCTTCACAAACCACAGTAACTATCAGATATCTGTATCAGCGGCTTAACTCGTCACTCGAATGCCCACAGTCAATGTGTATTCATACTCTCACAGGTTGTTGGCGAGGGGTACCACCCAAAGGCAGGCATGCCACATGCTGAGGTGTACGCTCTCAGAGCAGCAGGTGTGAATCTGTGGGGGTCAGTTCCAACCCTTGCAGCCCTTCCCTGCATGAACTACAAGCCATCATGGCTCGGTCCGATGGTCCACATACAAATGCCTGAGACTCTCGTCTGCATAACACCATGATGCACTGACAAGTACCACTCACTCAGCAGGCTTGTACAAAGCTGTACCCAGCCCATGTAACAAAGCAGTATCTGACGTAAGCACTATGTGCAGTCAACAGTTCTGCATGCTGGTTGTGTACTTTGTTGGTATCCAGGTACTGCTGCCAAGGGAGCCACCGCTTATGTGACCCTGGAGCCCTGCAACCATCACGGCAGGACGCCACCCTGCAGTCAAGCACTGGTAGATGCAGCAGTAGCACGAGTGAGTTGAGGGTCCCTACAGCATCATACACAGACAGATAGGGATATGAAGCACTTGCTCAGGTGTTGGATTCCTGCTAAGCACCGGGCAGATGCTGACTGCAGGCTCAGATGCAGAGCCAGGCTACACCAGTATGTGCTGATACTTGGATTTCCTGCAGCACAGCTGAAGTACCAGCATGGAGAAGACCCGGCTCAGGATGTGTTCTTCCTGTATGATTCAGGTGTATGTTGCTGTGCAAAGGACAGGAGGGCAGCAAAGCAGTTGACATGCAACGTGCAAAGGTGTATATTGCTGTATTCTGCAGGTTGTAGTTGGTGTCGGTGACCCCAACCCGTTGGTTGCGGCAGCTGGTATCAGTACATTACAGAAGGCTGGGATAGAAGTAGCGCTGGTTGGTGGTGATGAAGAGCGGGCGTGTTACGAGATAAACGAGGAGTTTATGGATAGGATGAAGCAGCAAGCAGAAGCAGCAGCAGTGTCAAGTAGCAGTTGACAGCAGTGGTGGCAGGTAGCTGCCCTGCTGGGGTCTGTCACGAGCTGCAGTGACAGCATGTGCCAAATGTTGATGGGACGTGTGGCATTATTGATGTTTTCAGCTCACTGGGATAATGCTCCGTTGGAAGCAGCTGGCCAAAGACACAATAGTTGGTCTGCTCGCTGCACTGTCCCTGGAGAATGAATGCAAGGCTAACCGTCTGCTGTGGCGTGGTAAGGGGAATAGACACAACGGAAGTTTAAGATTGTAGCATGCTTTAGATGCATTTGTGACGGTTGCATGTGCACTACAGCTGGTTGAGGTATCAACTATAAGATACGTCTGCAGTTGTGGAGCACTTCCACCAGCTGCAGTTGCCCCAAGCCACAAGCACCCTGGCTTTTGATAACAACCGACAGGTACCGTGCCAATGTACAGATGCTGATATGAGATGACCTCTACTTTGCGCTGCAGCCCGTGTCCAGTACGTGGGGCTAGCAGACGCACAAACACTCTTATGCTGGCATTGCATGCTTCGTGTCACGCCAAAGTATAACTTTACGGGCATAGAACGGTATGTTGGATAATATACTGCAATTGTTTCACGACTCCAAGCAAGACTGGTAGCACGGCACTTGCACACAACACCGCCATTGTTGCGAGCACGGACTATGATGAGATGTCACAGGTACACAATGAAATGAATGCTTGAATTGACGGACTAAGCCAACAGCTGCCTGTAGCCGAGCATTCAGCGTGAATGTTACAGCGGTTTACAGAAGGAAGGTGCCCAGCTGCATATAGACCCAGAGCACACCCTGTCCTCTCCATGAGTCTGTTCACTGTCCTTTTTGAGATTCTCTTGCTTGCTTACAAGCAATCTATCACCATGATTGGAGTCAAGACAACTTGCAGTGTGCTGCTTGAGCAGGGTGCAGGCCTCGTGAGAAGGGCGTTACACGGTTGCGAAATGCAGGTGAGAAGTTTTCTACGCAGCTAATTGTATTATTCAGGGCACAACAAGCTTGCATCAAGGGGACAGCCGGAATGGCCATTTGCAATCGCAGCATCATGTCTGCCGTGAGAACCGGATTATCCCAACAATATGCATCGCTAAGCAAGTCACAATGTAAGCTTCTTGTTGTTTGCATTGCAGGTTTCTCTGGGTGCCGTGCGCTTCAACGCACCTTTCGCCTGTGCCTCATTTTGGCCTCTGCGAAATGGCGGCCAAGGACCCCAGCAAGTCTTCACTGGCATGAACAACATCACTCTGGGTCATTCTAGCATGTTGACAAGGCCCACGGTGGATACAACCGACATCGTACAGTACGAGGTCAAATCACGGCCAGCTGACCCCTGCATTCGCCGCTGGCTGCAAGTCATGTATAAGAGCACCAGTCGCTCTGTTGTTGGCAAGCAGCACAAACCTACTACAGCAAGCGGGCAGATCAGCAAGCAGGATAAGCTGGCCAGCCTCGCTGTGGGGAGGAAAGCCCGCGTGCAAGTAGACCAGCAGCTGCAGGAAAAGCTAAAGTAGCAGACGGTGTGCAACTGGCGATGGCAGAGGAAGCAGCCGCAGCACAAGGACTCGGCCTTGAGGATTATAGGCTAGCTGTTGCCGAGGAGCCTCTGGCACAACGGACAAAGTCAACAGGCCAAGGTAAGCAGCATACAAAGTACTTGTTCGCCAATTGATGTCTTCATGCAGTCTAGGTTGTCAATATATGGCATCATCATTCATTGAAGACATACTGTGCTGTTGTCATGCACACTTGATGCTGGCTCACTCAGCGCTGCTGGCTTGTGTCTGCTGTAACAGGTGCTGCTGTCCCTCAGAAGGAGATGACTGTAGACGAAGAATGGACTCTTCTGATGGCTACTGACCCCGTGTTTGCTGCCATGGTGGCGGAGCTTAAGCAGCGAGTATAGCTGACAGGTCAGTTCCTTTATCGTTAGCTCAGCAGTAGCATGCTCGTACAGCTTGGCTTGTTTGCTGTAAATTTCCGCAAGCATGAGCTTAGGCTCAATCAACCGCAAGTAAAGTGTGTAGCAACTTGACTTGATTGGAAACCTGATGCTTGCTTTCACATGTAGAACCCTCATGATGCCACCTTCTTTTCTGTGCAGGGTGACCGTATGTGGCAGCAGAAGGAGGTCCAGGGCAGGGTTGTGTGTCAGCATAAACAGCTTCAAGTTGGTTCTGATGTTGTTGCTGCTTGGCGCTTACCAGGCTGCAGATGGGCGAAGAAGATGCTTTGAGGCAAAAACACTTGCTGCATGGATATTCATAATGTCCAGATGACAGCCTGCAGAATTCAGAGCCTCTGAATGAAGTTCATGAGAAGAACATGAATTGGTGCCGGAGACATTTTATTCACAGCTACTGTCACTGAACAAGTCACAAAGTGTATCATACATCAGACGTAGTCTATACCTGAGAATTAGTACTGGGTTACTCTGGCAGCAGACACCTCCTTCTGTGTCTCCGAATATGCCTGTTGGAGGCTCTTGAGAAGATTTAGCTCTCTGACGTGCGACATGTATTGTGTGACAGTACTTGGGCCAGTGGCCTTTGTTGGTTTGTGTTGCATTGCATGACATGTTGCACCCGATCTGCGCTGCAACTGCGCTTGTTATAACTTCACCTTGCTGCCGTACATGGCAGACTGAACTGGTCAGGGAACTGCTGGTGGTCATAGGGTCTCTGTAACCCCTCTGCTGACATCATGTCATGATGACTATGCAATGGTTTTGAATGTGGATCGTACGAGGGCAATACATATTGCCAGCTTGGCTTGCCGTATGGCTTGTAAGTGTCTGAGCATGAGGCCTGAGTGCTTATGCACAGTGAGTGATTCCTTCCTGTCAGTGACTTGCTTTGCTGGTTCACAGCTGCATCAGAGTATGCAGACAGCTTGATGAGGACACTATATAGTCCCGATCATAAATGATGCTTGCCACATCAGTGTTATGGTCTAATTGTCTGACCGCAACTCGCATTGTTCAAGAGGTTGTGTCACTCTACATGGTATGGGTAGGGCTTCTGCACTGCTGGGCGCTCGTTCGTGGTTTATGTTGCAGTTTGCGCCAGCAGTGTGGACAAGCGACGGCACTGTCGATGTATGGCATACCTTTTTTCTGTTTTCACAGCCTGTACTGAGTATCTATTTGTTCTAGTGTACGCGTCTCTGTGAGATGTCGAGCGCTGTGTGCTATACTATTCCCTACTGCATCTCACCCTTTGTGGGATGGAACATCAGTTTCAAGTTTGCTGGGAACTGCAAACATTGGTCGACACTCTTCAATGAGTCTGTATCTGTCAGGTCTGTCATGTTACGACCTGTGAGAACACCCGTTCATCAGCCTGATATCATCTCAGGCGCATGCTTGCAGCCATGATGTTTGGCAGACTGGTGAACAATCTTATGACCATCCAATGTAGTGCAGCAGCAAAAGTACTGTTGGCAGCATTCTGTGCAGCAGTAGCGTGGAGGCAGCAGGTTGTTTGGGTTCTTGGTCTCTATGTTTGTGTTGCCGCATGATGCCGTCCTGAGCATACTTCTGGTACTGTGTACCAGACTCATGATGTGCCGAGTCACACGTGTACTGTTGAGTCACCAGCAGAACGATGCAGAGCTTCTGTGATGTGTCAGTGGATGTGACGGCGATGACTGCGTCATACAAGCAGCATTGTTGTGAAATGGCTCAGTGCTCAAACTCTCTGTATAGTGTGCCTGCTGGTGTCATGGGTTGGCACTGCCACCTCAAGACTGCACTGCATTTTGGTCATTTTGTAGCAGGCTTGCGTGACAGCTATTGCCAATGTTGTCATGGCCATTGACCCAGTAGACAGTGTTTGAAGCAGGCTTAGGCCTATGTAACTTCACTCGAAGTTCTATGTGACACTGTCCATGATGCTAGGAGCAAGTTGCTTTGCAACCTACATCAGAAGAATTTCGCCTGAAATATTCTGTCCCACGAAAAACTTGATGAGTGTTGCATTCCCTGATGTTACAGCAGAATGTTGCCAACTGACGACGAGTGATATCGCACAGCTGGGTTTGTGCTAGCATCTGTTCACAACTGCATTGCCAGACCACTTGCCGGAGTGACAGCTCACCGAGCTGTTGTCATCCGGGATGACAACAACACCACACTCATCCACGCTGCATCAACTACAACACAGTTGGCTGATTGATGCAACAGACTTGTCATGACACCACAATGACTCACATATGAAACTGCTTCATACCCGTCCCAACATGGGTGACCTCTTCACTACATGTTTACATACTGCCAAGTGAAGCCTGAAACTCCAACAACTCTGCTTGCTACTGCAGCGGTTTCGAATAGTGCTGGACGCCACAGCTGAACGCCACAAGTGCGCGACAAGTACATTCACAAGCTGCTAGACACTTATGTATGATGCACAAGCGCTCTGTCAGACCTGATTCCTGTGCTGTATGACAGCCTCGTCAGCTCTCAATACACACTCTCCTTGCCTTGACATTCAGTCAGCACCACCAGCAAGACTTGTATATCATACAGTCTACCCATGAGAACCTCAAGATCATCTCCCTCGCTGCTTTGGTGGTCCCTTCTGCCTTGGGAAGCACTGCTCCAGTGTCTTGACCCCATCAGGCAGCAGTCTGACCATGTAGCTGGTCACAGCAGTGTTGTCACCTGTCATCAACTTGGCAGCAGCACAGCTGCAACCCAACTCACGGAACCTGCAGGTGACACACATAACACACAACACGTAACAGCACATGTTCATTACATGAGTTCACACAGCCTGGTTCTCATAGCCCGTCTGTGTAGTACAAGCACAAGCGCCTGCAGACTAGGTTATCACGCTATGCTGGACAGTAGTCTGTACTGCCAATGACCATCTCATAGGAGATTTCCTATCTGCTGACAGATCCAATCACCAACGGTACCAAAGGTAGTACAGACGAAGGTAGCAACAACACAGCCAACAGCAGCAGTGTCTAGCGCTGTCTCACCTGCTGACCAGGTCTGCAGCTGTCATCTTGAGTGCTTCCCTCAACCCGTCAAACTGCTGAGGCGCCATGCTCCAGCCCTCAACATCAAGCGCAACCACCAACACGTGCATCAGCAGCAACTGGTGGCGGTAGTTGTCACGATTGTACACCGCAACACCACCGTCCATACTGCAACAACACAACGACAGCACACAACAGCGATCAAGCGACAAGGTTTTGGCATGCGTAGGGTCAAAAATCTGCAAACTTTAGGGCTCATTCAATATGTAGGTAGTCGCCCAACAGCATAGTCAGGGTTTGTGTGAGGAGTCTGCTGCTCTCACCCTTTCTCACTGAACTTATCCAGCAGTTGCTCCAGCACATCTTTCCGCCCAATTCTCAGTCTGTTGGCCAACTCGTCGACACCTCCCGGGCGACCAGGAGCAGACTCCTACACAGATATGTGTGAATAGGTTGATAGACACACGATCACATCAAGACATGAACAGTGCAAACGGAAGCATTTGAAAGTACACGATGGAACATTAGGAAAGCAGTCAACTACTTGTACCAGCCTTGTGTCGTCATCACCACCACCAGCAGCAACCAAGACCTGGATCCAGCATCTGTTGCTCACATAGCAAAAAAGCAGCTTGAACATATTTTTTTGGTTGAAAGCATACATAGTATTTAATGAGTGTGAAGAGTATAGAGTGACTTACTGAAGCTGGTAGTGGTGGCTTTGTCCTGAGCATCTT
>JARWLF010001078.1:0-11475 GCA_029853055.1 Scenedesmus sp. KT-U | reverse complement strand
TGCCAGAACCTGTTGTGTGTGGAGAATGCGGTGTTGCCTTCAGAAAATGCGGTATTCATGCCCAAGGAGCCTGTTCTTGGCTCGTCAAACGGGCGAAGTTACTCATGTAAGTTTCAAACTCGATGATGGTGATGATTTTGTTACACCTCCTGTCAGAGCACATCCTGATACGACCACTCTCAACTCTCAACTTTCCCATACGACCAGGAGTCGTCTGTGTGATAGAACAAACCAGCTGCAGCCCAGCTGAATGCTGAGCTTGTGAGCATTCAGCAGTTCGCTGGATGTTGAACCTTTGCCAAGTCGGTGACATCTACATCTACAGCCAACAACCCTCTGCTCAAGCGCCGTCCGACAGTGTCAATTGAGAAGTGACCACTGCATCTGCCAGCAACAACTACTGTCACAATGTTGCTATCAAAACAACAAGATAAGGTTGATTGACAGACAAGCAACAACTATGCTGCTGTGGAGTGACCATACTGCATAGCAATGCCAAAGGTATTGACTCACTTTGCCAAGAATATGGTGAGGCATGCACTCAACATCAGGAGGGCATTTGCCTAAAGTCTGTTGGTTTGCATCCATTGAACGTGTGGTAGATTCTCAGGAACTTACATAAGGACCATGCGAAGCATTGCGGTTGCTGTTGGACTGCAACAAGCAACTTGACACAATCAACACTGCATATTCTGTGCTGCCCCACTTTGAAGACACAACTTGTTTACTTCAAGCATCCTAGCCTCTTCAAGTTCTAAGGAGCCCTCTTGCTTTGTTGTACGCCTTTCTGAACTTCTTTTGCGACATCATCAGCCGTCATGGCTTGTACCACAGTCTTTGGCAGTGGCTGCTCCCATTGTTCCCGCAAACCAACTACGGGCCTCTGAACAAGCCACTGCCTTCCCTGACTGGATTCAACCACACCTTTGAGTACAAAGTCTGCAAAACTGACACGGGTGTAAAGGGCCAGGGCTGGCATCAGGGAGAGCTCTTCAGCTTCCAGATGTCGGTGCAGATGGTGCTGTACCTCCCTCCAAGTTGTTACAATGCGCTGCAACCCTGGAGATTGCAGCTTGTCCAGAGCAATGAACCAGTAAGTGCTGCAGGAACAGAAACACATGACACAGCCTAGGTCCCTCGAGAAAGATGACAGTAGGAATATAAGCATAGCAAGCCCCATGAATTGTAGCAGGATTGTTGCCAAACACCAGCTGCAAGCGGAGTATGGCAGATTCTGCAGTGACATCCTTGTATAGGCCTATCTTAGAGATGACTCAGAGGAAACCGTGCACGCATATGACTACAGCATGCAGGATAAGTGCATCTAGCTCATTTGACTGGCTTGCTCACGCATGTCTGTCTTCTGTGCGTTTCCACAACCAGTTCTTGGGGTCCCGCCTATCGTCTTCCGATGCAGTATCTGGGTAGTGTCCAATGCTGCTGTTGTATTGGAGGCCAGCTTGAAACAGCAGAGCAGAGCGCTTTGACGCAAAGGTCTGAGTGCTGCTGCCGCCCATATTAATCCTGCATCATGACCAGCATTGGCCCAAGAAGGCACATTCTGTTGGTTACTCACAGAATAAGTGCAACAGATCCAAGCTACATGCATCATGAGTATACGCAACACTACTTCAGAGAACTTGCCCTCAGACGGTCTGAGCTGATCATAGTAGTGATTGCAGCTGTCGTGAAGTATGCATGAGGCAGCATCTACGCTCATGATCATTACCTCCAACGAGGCAACACTTTGCCAGTGATGCTCGCATGTGGCTCCTGAAACCAGGTCCACTCCTTGCTCAGCCCCTTCAGAGGTCCAAAGTACCTGAGTACATACAAACAATGGCCCACACCAGATGGACGAAACTGATCTGCTAAACCATGCATTGTGGACAGACTCTGTGACCCCCAGTAGACCATCTAGTTTGGATATGTAATTCCTGTTGCACTGCCTGTGACACGCCCCGCTGAAACAAGCAGTGATCACTGGCTGGCAACAACAGCTGGCAAGTGCAATCATGCTACTTGACACCAGCTGCTTGGCTGAAGACTGAACCAGGCGCCTGTATGCTATTACAATAAGGCTGACACAGCTGCCCACCACACATTTCGACATGCTTACACATTCTCAATAAAACAGCGCTCCACGTCTCTTACCTGTTCATGATTGGTGCCAGATCTTCACTGCCTGGTTCTGCTTCGTGCAATTCCTCATGGAGTCTCATCACTACTGCTTTCATCTCCTGTCTGCTGCATAATCTACCGCATGATCCCACTAAGCGCCGCTTACATTCTCCGGTGCTGCTGACTGCAAGGCTGTACTGCTCACCGACACCCAGAGATACTTCCAAAGCATCATCTGGGATGGATATCTTGTGATCCTCTGCGCGTGTCATCTGACTCGGTGAGAAGTCCCTGCAGGCAGTTGCAGATTTGTACAAAGGTTAGCGATCACTGGAGTTAGCACAGGTGTTGCATTTTGCAAAAGGCAATAAGCATCAGGCATGCTTTGTGCTGTGACAGAAAGTTTGACTCATGCAGCAATCTGATTGCAACCGTGAACGACACAATCATACAAACGATATCAATGTATGCATGAGCCGTGCTTCATCCTGTCACAGTACGGCCTTGTGAGCTTGCTTTGCACAGCCTTATGTTCTTGAAGGTGAAATAACATGTCCGCACTTGTGGCCCACGTCCACTGGTAGCACCGTGGATGGCATCCAAGTTTGAGCTATGATGTGTTGCCCCTAGATACCCACTTGTGAGATTGAATTGGCAGCATCAGTTGCAGCACCTCATCTTCATCAAGATCCTCAACATCTCGCTCAGTGCTTGATCCAATCCTCAGAGTATCCCACAACACCAGCCATTTCACACCGGCGCCACCTGTGCTAGGACCACTGCTGTTGAAGGTGTTTGCCAGCACACTACTTTGCTGGTGCTGCTGGAACCGGTTCTGCTGTCGTGCTGGAGTGCCCGCACCCCCAGTGCTAGAATATCTGCCTACAGTGCTGGCAGTCACTGAAGTGGAACCTTCCATGCTGCTAACAGTGTGACTCAAACCCAACACAACACCAGCTCGCCTGAAATACTCTAGTCTTGGGTGCTGAGCTGTGGCTGCCTCTTCATTGCGTGTGACCTGAACTACAATTGCACCTGGTTTGACCTGCTGCAGAAGGTGTGCCTGCTTGCGCAGTGCGACTGGAATGTCCGGGCACACACAGAGTATGTACTTGTTGTAGAACTCCGCGACCTGCGAACGACGTTAGGACGGCAGCGGTGTTGTCACCAATATACGTATCATTGCATTCTGCACAAGTGTCCAGAGTCGTTGGGAGCTTGTAGGGAAACCCTTGAAGCAATATCAGACTACACCAAAAGCTTGCTACACAAACCTGGCAAGCACTGAGTGGTTATGCAATCTAGTTGGACCCTGTTTGACAGCCAGTCGCAACCGCATGTGGCATCAGATATGACAAGGTTACCAGACAACCCTGAACCCCCTTTCAAGTCGAGCATTGCCTTGCAAGCATCGAGGTCCTCTTAGCGCCTCCCAGCACATTGTGACTGGAAGTATATACTACATATATGTATACAAGTGCAACAGCTGTAACCACACTACTGTCAGAACAGACACCGCCACAACCAAGACTCCTCTCTGGCAATCACAATGGTGCTAGCGCGTACCTTAGTGATGAATACCGGATCTGGATTCTGCCAAAGCACAGGCCCCAGGTCAACACCAGCAACCACCTGCTTGTTCCTCGGAATAAATGCCTCCATCAATATAGCCATGTCATCCAACTGCCACAGATTCTGATTGATGAATCTGGCCTGCAGCTTGTCATCAAATTCAATTGGAAGGTGATCAGGGACATGAAGGGGTGTATGAGGTAGCTGACGCAGCCAGCTGGCCAAGTCGCCCACAGAAACCTGAAAGAAGGAAAGTAACCATCATATGGCCAAGTCGCACAGCTGTAGCTGACACGTGAGTTGGTGCCATACGCGGAGTGCTTGCTAGTCCAAGGGCAGCCGCTTTGCTAGTTTTACACATATGTCATGTCCATAATAGGCTACCACTGGTAAGCACCACGCACTTTTATACTCAGACCACTCAGGGTTTTCTTGCAAACAGAGTGATACCCTGCTGCTTGCTAGACCCCACCTCAGCATAGAGAGATCCCAGAACATTGAGCAGAAGCTCATCAACACCACCAGCACCCAGGGGCAGAGTAATCTGCAGCGGATGATCTGCATCAATGTCTTTGAATGACTTCAAGACAGCATCACCTCCGCAATGCTTATTTAGACTTGCCTCAGGCCAGAGATGCAAGCATGGGGACAGATCTACTGCGACGCCCCAATCCTGCTCTGTACTATTGTCTGATGCCGTTGCACCTGTCAGTAGCAGAGCTTCCTCTACTAACATGCTGTGAGGCCTTTTGCCCATGAGTGCACTGCCACTGGCCCTGGTTGTGCAGGGGTAGCCTGTTCCCATGCCACTTGGATGCACAACTGCCCTAGTAACTGCATCAGACACCTGCAAAAACAACAGCAGAAGCACAAGCTGTTGCTACAGCAGTCTGTTTGCTATCAAAATATGTTGTGGGTGAAGTGGGAGCATTTGAAGTGCACGTGCAATCATACGGCAATTGGAGATACGCAGTCAATG
Source organism: Scenedesmus sp. KT-U (assembly GCA_029853055.1). Classification (NCBI taxonomy): domain Eukaryota; kingdom Viridiplantae; phylum Chlorophyta; class Chlorophyceae; order Sphaeropleales; family Scenedesmaceae; genus Scenedesmus; species Scenedesmus sp. KT-U. The sequence goes on along the minus strand of JARWLF010001078.1, from coordinate 6,803 downwards.
CGTAAGGGCCTCTGTTTGCAGTGTGTTGAGTCAACTGCCTGGGCTCTGCTGTTTGCACAGAAAGCCACGCAGCGCTGATACCTCTGTGGCCCACCTTCGCACACTGAACACTGGGCTTCTTGGCAAGCTCTTGCAGCAACATTTGAGCATGAGCCACACCTGGGAGTTTTGATGCCATTGCATGGGCCGCCAAAGACACGGATGCTTCTAGCCAACTCACACAGCCACTGTTGACGGCAGCTGGCCCTGCTAAGCATGAGCTGCTGTTGTTGCGCATATTCTGCCATGGTGTGTTGCAGCAACCATGTCCTGAGCAAGCCAAATTACCGTCGTACTGCTGCTTGAGAGCTTGCAACAGACAGGTAGTGGCTGCTGTGAGGGGTTTGTGCAGCGATGGACATTGCCAGCACTGGTGCTCCCTGCGCTCAGAGGCTGCACTGGAGCCAGCTGTAGCAACCTGAGGCCCCCAACTGGCAGAAGCTGCTTCGGTATAGCCATTGAGTTGGTTGCTGTCCTTTGCAACCAAGTCAGCTGCAAGTTGACGCAGGGGTACACCTGTGAATGTGAGCTGGACTGCTTGCTTCCATGCTACCTCTGTTGTTGCAGTGGTGCCAAACAGGAGAACATCCTGCGGACGACAAGCAGCGTGATAGCAAGTTGATAAAGGAGATCACACTCAAGCAATTTACTGAAATCCACTAGAGGTTTACTGTCATTGTTTGAGGCCACTGATTAGCTGTAATGTGCAACTTGGTGAAAGATACAGTAGATTTTCAGTTGTCTGATCACCGCATGTGCTTCTTGTGTTGCAATGTGCAATTTCAACATGTGACTGCTAGAATGCTGGACTGAAAGGCAGCTCCCCCGTTACCTACATTCGCAATCTTGTTTCTGCTACAGCAGCTCCAGTCCTCACACAGCCAAGCGAATGCAGACTGCAGATCATCCAATGCTTCATTAGATGTGGCTGACAATTTTCTGCTGAGTTGTCCACAGAACCATGTCAGCAAGTCGGCATTGTCTGAACCAGGCAAGGACATCGATGCACTTGCACTGCTCCCTGCTGCTTCTGTTTGCAGGTTTCCATGGCCTTGACTGTAGATGAGCCACTCAAACCACTGTGAACAGCAGATAGCCAGAAGACAGACAGCAGACAGCACAGATGACAAGGCACTCTGCTGCACGAGGCCCACCTTCAGTAAATCAGACTCAGGTGTTGACTATAATACATCGTAACACAGCACAATAAAGCACATGCCCAAGTAGTACCTGCCGATGCAGCTTAGAAACAAGGAACGGCTAGAAGCTGCAGAGTGAACTTGTCTTTACCTCTGCAGTAACTTGGTTTTTGCTTACGACAGCAGATGCAGCGGCAGCCAATCTCTCTTCCAGCTGCTGTTGCATCCCCTGCTTCTCATACACCTCATGAATGGCCCAGCCAGCCCTCCATCTGTCATTCAGCACACTCTCTAGATACATATGAGAGGTGTGTGCAAGTCTGATCGCCAGGTCTTTGACAAGAGTCTGACAAACTTGCAGCACCTGCTGTTGCAGTGGCTTGAGGCCAGAAGAAGGCTCAGAGTATTGCTGTTGTATCTGCTGAGAGGCTGTCACTGCCAAGGACGCTAGGTCTGCTACAATACCCTGAAGGTGCATCTGCAAAGTGGCTGAAGGAGGCTTCTCCTGCTCCTGCTGGTTTGGCACACTTGCATGTGCAGGGGCTGCAGTCTGTGGTTGAGGTGTGCTGGCTGCCGACTCTGCTATGTTGAGCAACACACTGCTGAGCTCGGCGATGGGTGGCAGACGGAGAGGAGGTGGCACGCAGTCCTGCAATTAAACAATGACAGAAACCCTCTATAGCAGCAAAACACATTTGAAAGCAAGGCAGCTCGCAGTGATCTCAGACACGGTCAACCCCCTGTACACATGCCTTCTGGTTGCAGACTGGGACATAACCTCTCCCACTCAACATTCTGCAGTTGTTCAACATACCATGAACTACAGTTAATGTTGCTGATCAAGGAAGCAAACTAACTATATCGCCATCAACTATCTTCATGTGTTGGGGAGATGGAATGAAGCATGCACCACTGCCAACACACCTGCCTGTCCATCTTGTCTTCAAGGAATGCCGGAAACAGCAGCTGAGCAGCAGACTTGGGATGATTTTGCTGATTTTTGAGAAGACCAGCTAAATCATGGCCAGTGAACGCACAGCACTGCACATAGAAGAACACACGCCCACATGTGCCGTCAAAAGTTGTCTGATAACATGACAGCCATCAATTTGTGGTGGACAAGTCGAAGCAATGGATGGCATATGTTGGCATGCAGGAGGAAGCAGTTGAGCACAACTACATGATCTACATGGAAGCCAGCAGACCGGGTGGCAACCTGCTCTATGGTCAACTCAGGCAGCTAAGTGCAGTGACCCGCCATGGTATTGCTCAGGGACCCATCCAGTGGGAAATATCATCACAGAAACGCAACCGTCAGCCTCACCTGATTGACCTCTTCAAATTCTGCAACAACTCTGCTGAAGGAGTCGCTGTCATTCACTGTAGGCATAATGACATGATCACCAACATGCAGAGCACCCAGCAGCCGGCGAGCACTCCTGGCAGGTTTGTTGGCTGCTTTGCATGACAACACACGATTGTGCCAGTCATCACAAACCTGAAAGAGGGCCGGGCAGGGTCAGCAGGAGGTGAGAGCGGCTACAGACAGAAGATGCTTATCTCCGAGACGACAGCAGACTACTACACTACAACATTTGTCTCAAGCGGCGTGACTATCGGCTGGCATCTGCATCATGGCAGTAGCATTACCTGATCTTTCATGTGTTGGATGACTCCTTGCAACTTGACCCTGTGGGCCTCAAGCTGTCCAAGAGCCGGCTGTAGGAAGTATTCGTGAATGTGTGAACGCAGTTGCTGCACCTGTTCTGGGGAAGTGGCTGGCGGGGTGGCGATGGCCAATCGCTGCTGTGTCAGCAAGCGCTGAAGTTGCTGTTCAGCTTCCTTGGCACTCTGCAGTAGCCTGTCACTGACAGGTGTGGGTGCTGGTTGTTTGCAGAACAGCAATGGGGTGAGGGCCTGCAGAGCAGTGCAAAACACATGAACAACCTTGAAATCATGCTGCTGCCTGCAAGTAGTGTTTGCATCTATGAGATTGAATAAGTGCTGCTAATTGTCATACAGGTTATGCCAGCAACCCTGCGTAAATGCGGACATGTTGTTGGAACACATGCCACAGAAAGCTCGCCAAGATCAGCTGCTGCTGCTGCTGTTGCTTAGTCTACAGATGTTCAGCCATGGTTCAACACCAACCTGTAGGCCACTCTGCTCCCATGTAAGCAGTTCCCCTTGTTGAATGCCTTTGAGCACATCCCTAGAGGTGATAGCTTCACCAGCCCAACACCAAGGAAACACATGGTGAACCGTCATATGCCTTGAGACAATCCTAGCAGCCATCTCATTCTCCTGGTCTACAGGTACCCCTTTGGCACCGAGCAGCATGCTGGCTAGTTTTGAAGTGATGAGGGAGGTCAGATGATTCTTGACGCCCGCACTATCTTGAACCATGTGATTGACAACCTCCAACAGCTCCTTGTGGCAGAGGCGGACGGTATCCGTCTGGTTGGAACCTTGGACATCCTGCAAGACAGCAGACATGCAACTTTGATGGCTGATACAAGCACAGGTATGTACGGTGACATGATGCTTCTCGCTGCATGCAGACCTTGTGCATGATGACGTATGATATACATTCGAAGCATGTTGTTTGTCGCCCAGATGGTACTTGGACGGACCATGACGATGAGCATACAAGCGTTATCCATACCTTTGCAAGCTGATACCTGCCCACTTTGCTGTAGATATCAGACGGAAGTTTTTCACCCATGATCAAGACCAGCAGACACGGAGCACTGGGTTGCGGTGTTTGTTCCGAGGTGACCTTGTCGTCACCTTCTGCAGGGATACCGACCTGCATCAAGAGATGAAAGGATTGGTCATCAATGTATCAACAGGAGCCTCACGGTTCATATTCGTGCTGGTGACTGCCACAGTGCTACCGTACACACAGTGCATCACAGTGCTACAGCAATTACAACAGCTTCCGGCAAGCTGCATGCGGTGTCAGCTTTCTTGATCGTATGTCAAATACGCAGCACAGTCTAAGCACCTCCGCAATGCTGTTATGTTCACTGGACTACCTGCATGTTCCTCTGCATGTACAAGTCAACTTGCACCCAAGCATCCAGCGCCTCAGCTGAGAACTCATCCTGAATGAAGGCCACACCAGACTCGGTATTCTCCTTGACCACATACACAATGCCATCTACATCCACTGCCTTGGCCGGCATAGGGGACCAATTGACTTGGCTGCTGGCGCCGGACTGCTGCTGCATAGACTCTGTTGGACAGAAGTCTGGTCCTTTGCATGCTGGGGTTTGCTCTCTGCCCTGGCTGTCAATGAGTACGACGTGGGGTGCAGAGACTGCTGCGGGTACGTTGACATCTACGTGCGATATCAGCCGGAGATGCCTGCAATATCAATCAAATACAATGTTTAGCATATGAAAGCAGCCGACCGAAGATAACTTACCGCTCAGTACAGTTGATTGGCTGAGTGCAAACACGACTGCAGGCAGGACAATCCTAGTCTTCAAAGAACATGCAAGCACACCACACCAGCTGAACAATCCAGTCTAGCGCTCCTCGTACCTGTTGCCTAGCCACTGCTCTGGGTCATCTCCTGTAGTCCTGACCCACACATGTCTGTTGAGCAGATCATGTATTGCTGCACCATAAGTACAGCGCTGGCCATCTGCCAGCACATGTGGCAGCTGCAGCGTCTCAACACACCCTAGCTTATGCCACTGATCAGGTGTCAATTTCAGCGATGCTCGGATGCCTTCAATCAGCCTTGCTGTCCTGTGTGCACTGGAAGCAGCAGCTGCCATAGCAGTTGCTCCTTGAGGGTTTTCGCTGCTAAAGCCAATCTGTGCTGCTGCAGTAGCAGAGCTGTAGGCGTCAGCATGCTGCTGTTGCTGCTGCTGCTGCTGCTGCTGCAGGTCTTTGACGTATGATCTAAGAGTGCTGTAAGGGTTAGTGGGCCACCTGAACTGCAGACCCTTGTTGAGCAGAGCCTCATGTTGACCCAGCACTGCCAGGGCAGCTGCATAACCACCATCTGTGGAGGCTGCAGCCTCTGCTTGGTCGCAAACTCGGTGAGCAGCCAGCATTGCATTCAAGACATACTCAGCTGAGTGGTAAACAACTTCCACTGACACACTTGCATCGCCTGTAGATGACAGCACACAGCGTGTGTACGTCTCAATATGGTGTGGTGGCTTGGAACCATTCTGAGAAACAAGGCAAAGCTTGCAGCCTGGCACCATCAGTCGGCTGATGCTTTGACCACACTGGAACCAGATCAAGCAGCTTCAAAACAAGACATTGAAGACAGCAAATGATTCTCATGCACAATGCTCGAGCTCAAGACCAAGGGCACAGCATCTTCCTGACTGGTCCCGAGCCCAGAAACAACCTTCGGCTGATACACTTGAAGTGATCGTCAGTGTCACAGTGTATGGCCATGCGAGAAACATGCAATCCCCACCCAAGTCAGTCACACGCCCACTTACCCCAGCTCTGCACGGGAGTGATGATGTAGTTGGTCCTCAGCCAGGTGGTATGGGAGCAGTTTCCTTCTGGAGCAAGAATGCCATCAGTCGGGGGTTGCACTGTTGGCAGCGGCCTGGGCCTGGGTGCTGCAGAGCCACTGCCGGTCTCATCAGTGCCATGTTCCATGGTGCGATGGTAAGCTTCTACTTCAATGCAGCACTGAGGAGCCTACAGGCAAATGGTGATGACCAACATCATAAACATGTCAACCTCAACAACAGTGCCATTCGCAAGCTGAGGGTGTGTAGATATGACAATCTCAGTGCCATAAGAGGATGCAGCTGATACGAAAACAGGTCCTACTGCTGACCCTTTCTTGGCTATACTCCAAGGAACCACAACAGCTCTACAGCGCAGCGGATGCACCCTTGGAGAATCAGCATACCTCTGTGTGGAAGCTTGATGGCGGCAGGTCTGGTCGTGGCCGCAGTAAAGCATCTTTTGCAGTGCTTGTTGATGCCTGCCAAAAGCCCCACATGCATGTCAGTTCACATCCACAAGCAGGGGTACATGACTGGAATTGTGATCCCTTCTGTAACAGCTTATGCTGGAATCATTATGGCGAGGTGACCTCATGCCTCACCAACCTCGGGAGTAACCTCCGGAGTGTTTCACTTGCACTACCGCACTGAGCCTGCATGGGATTGCTCACCTGTGTCTTGGGTACGCGTGAAGTTAAGAATGGTAGGCATCCAAACCCCTGGCATAGAACGTTGATGATGGAAGATTTCCCTGCAATTGCAGTAGTCTGTTGTTCAAGCAAGTGTCTGGTGCCAACTGACTGAATGAAGCAGTTCTTGAAGTTCCTTGATCCACTTGCAAAGCATCAAGCCGGTAAGGACCTGGCAAGCCTGGTAGCAGCTGGCAACCGATGTTTTGTTCGTTGAGCTTGAACACACCTGCATTCTGGTTGCCGCCGACAAGGACATGTACCGGTTCTGGGTCATCCATGCTACCGTAGCGACTGTTCTCCGTGCCCGCCAAGGTAAGCCTTGGCGCAGGGCTACTAGCCAACTAGCAATGCAGGCTGGCAGCACCGGTGGCACACGTGATTGATTGCCAACATGCACTCAAGAGTTGGTTTATGACGCGCGTGGCAGAAAGGTCACCTTT
>JARWLF010001077.1:0-11475 GCA_029853055.1 Scenedesmus sp. KT-U | reverse complement strand
TCCTGCTAGCAGGTGCTATGTGCCAGGGACTTGACTCCCAAAAGCAGAGCTGGCTTGCCTGATCCCTACTGCAAGGTCATCTGCGGGCCAGCAACGCACAGGACAGTCACACAGCGCAGGTTAGCAGAGCACACTGGTTACACTACCCTGAGCCTTTCCTGCAGTGTACAGCGATGCAGCCATTGCCATCGAGCACAGAAGTGTGACCCGGTCCCTCTGGAACCATCTTTGCAGCTGTGTTACTTACAAGCATCTGTGCCTTCTAGTGTATTTGCTTAGTGTACTTGCAACACCACTGCATGCCAGCTGCAGTCACGTGCACATTGGTTCCTGCAATGCCGCAGCACAGGAAGTTTCTGACAGCATGTTTGACCATGCGTTGACCACACTTCCTCTCCTGCAGAAATCTTGACCCTGATTGGGGCGAAGAGTTTTACGTTGAATGGAGTGAAGTGGCAGCAGCCAAAAGGCAGCTAGCAGTTGAGGTCTGGGCTTGGGACTTCTGGCGCCCAGATGAACTGCTGGGCAGAGGGTTTATTGACATCAACTCCTTGGCCTTTGAACCCTTGGAGGTTTGTAGTCATGTCTGTGATGCCCAAGCTTGTGTCAACTGCGATTATTATCAACAGTAGAACACTTGCATGGCTGTATGTGATAGGCTGTCACCTGTCCCACCCCTGCAGGCTTCATGGACATGGGCATGCAGGGCAGTCAGAATATGCTTGTGCGGAGCTTGCATGTGCCCGCCACTAAAGATTTACACCAATTGATCCCTCGCTAGTGCCATCCACGCTGCCTGTAGCAGACAGGGGTACATTCTGACGGTTCGTGCAGGTGCTTGAACTTGACCTACAGTTGTATCCGCCCAACATACGCAAACTCAAAGATGTCAAGCTACCCAAGCAGCATCAGCAGCACAAGAAGCAGCAACAGAACAGCAAGCATGCACAGCGGGCCAGCAGCGTCCAGCAGCAGGAGCATCAGTCTCCCAGCAGGCTTCAACGGGCTCTCTCAAGCCAGTTGATAACAACACTAGCTTCTGCACCATCTCTGAGACATTACCTGCAGCCAGGTGAAGCAGAGAAGAGTCCTCAGCAGCAAAGGAAAGATGGTAGCAAAGCAGATGGCGCAATCGTCGTCAGCAGCAAGGCAATCTATCCGGATCTGGGGACGGTGCGTGTGGCACTTTGGTGGGCGCCCACATGGCGCAACCATGCGTATGACGTTGCTGAAAAAGTCAGCTTCTGTTTGCTGCCTGGGGAAGTAAAGGTAAGCTTTCAGCAGCATGTGTTACTGCCATCACGGCTACTTGCAAGTCAATTGTATCCTGCGGCAAGTGCAATGCTCTGCACGTGGCCAAGGTATTGTTTTCTTACTGAGCAGGAGCAGTTGTCAACACTGCAGACATCAGCGTACCAGCATCTGCAATACAGCTGATGATGGTGAGAGACTCCTGCAGTGTTATATTCCTGCTGCAGGTCCCGCCTGTTGTCACTCACACCAAATTGGGCACACTTTATGAGGAGCCATGTGTTGTGTACATCAAGGTATGTGAGCAGACACATCAGTAGACTGCTCAATCCATACCCCCATGCTGCTCACTTTGATCATCAAGTCCAGCAACTTGCATGTGGGCCCGTCGGCTGCATAGCAAGGGGTGAACACTTGCAATCAGTTGTCCCTTGCAAGCCGCTACAGTGCAGGACGTGATTGCATAATGTCAGTATCATATTCGTCTGCTTGTTGTACCGCAGTTATCTCTGCTGGAGGTCCAGCTGGGCAGCAGTTGGTATCTTGAGTACCTCCAGCAGGCCAACAAATCCAAACCACACAACAGACACCTTCACCGCAGCGTCAGTGAAAGCTGGTCACAAATGAACTCTGGGGGCCTTGACATGGAGGACTCTCTGGAAGCAGCAGTAGCAGCAGTCGTACGTGCATATCAGCAGGAACATAGCGATGGGAATGCTACAGGCACCGGCACAGGGATCCTGGATTTTCTTGGGGGTACCACAGACGGCGCAAGCTTGGCCGAGGAGATGCGGATACAACAGCAGCAACAGCAGCTTCTGCAGCAGCACCTTGCAGCTGAGCCGGTGTATGCCTTGGCTCGTCTGAAGTTTGGCAAGAATCAGTACTATGAGAGCAATCCTGTGCGGTTGAGGCCGGGGGGTGCTGCTGTGTTCCGTGAGCAGTTTGTGTTCACGACTAAGCGGCCATTGCAGCAGAAGATGCTCGTGCTAGAGGTAAGAAAATGATACTCTGTCCTGCACAAAGAGCCTGACAGCAAGTGGCCATCTATGGCATGAGGTGACATCCTTGCTGCTGCCTTCAGGACATCAGCTGACTAGCGAGCTGACCATCCACCCCTTACACCACTTAGCCCACAATATGGCGGTGATCGTTACTGCTGCTGTCTTGCTTGTCATATGTTATGTTACTAATGCTACAGGTTGTGCTGAAGGGCAAGGCTCTTCCTGGCGGCAAAATGATTGCTCGTGGTGAATGGAATGTTGTCAGCCTTCTGTTGAGCAGCCCACCACCACCAATGACATGGCTTGGAGTAAACTCAGTAAGTAACTAAGCTTCCATCTGTTCTCTGAATCTGTTGAAGCTTACTACAAGGCGTCTGTGCATGTTGGTACTTATTGCTGATGCGTATTTGCTATTGAACCTATTTTTGTTGCCCTCTGCTTGTAGGCTCGTCGCAACCAGCTCCCAGGCATCATGCTGCCCCTGCAAGGCATCGAAGGTGGCACAGTCGAGCTACTAGCAGCCGCCGCAGATGCAGACGGCCGAGCAGCAATGTACGGTGTACCACCCGTCAGCCTGTCAGCAGCATCAGCAGTAAAAGCTGAAGCAGCAGCTGGCAACAGCTTGCCTGGGTCCCCTAGGTTATCGGCAGTATCTACGCCAGGTGCGTCTGGCGCCAGTAGGCCAGGGACAGTTAGCAGGAGGGTGTCAGGATTGTCTGTGGCTGGTGCAGCTGCAGGGGCTGCTGCCGGTGCTGCAAGTGCTGTTGCAGCTGGTAGTAGGGCAAGTCTGGGTGGCGCTGCTGCTGCAGCTGCTGTTGGCAGTACTGCTGGTGCTGGTGGCTGGTTGAGCTGGTTGATGAAACAGGTAACTCCTTGCACAGATCATTTTGTGTGCAGTCATCAGTCGCATATGTCGCTCCAGCACTGCTCAATTTGCCCACCATCGCAAAGCAAGATTTGTCACCTGGAGGCATGCTAACCTCGAGTGTGCACAGTGCATGAAGTATCATCAGATCCATTGCATGCTCCGTGCACTGACTGCAATGGTGTGTGGCCCTGTGCATGTGTTTCTGCTGCATGTTCAACCTGATCAGGTCCCTTGGGGCCATAGCAGTAACAGCAGTAGCAGCAGCAACACAGCAGATGCAGCCAACCCACCAGCACCCTCAAGTGGTATACCAGTACGCAAGCAGAAGCTGACACCTTTTGCCAGTGATCCCAGGGCAGGCTATGCAGCAGCACTGGAAAGCTCTTTGACAGGCTCACCAAGAGCTGCGGCGGCTGCTGCAGCAGCTGCTGTTGGATATCCTGGTCAGAATGAGGCAGACGAGAGCTCGGACCTGAGCCCTATAGCAGGTTTGAGCTGCTTCCAATATCCGTCTTTCTGTGACTGATACTTATAGTCACTGTTGTAAAGTACAGAATGTACCCTTAGGCCTTTCCAGGCTCCACTATGCAAGGAGAACCTTACAAGTTGCTATCCATATCTGTTGATCTGATCTGTAGGTTTGCCTGTACAACCCGAGTCTGGCAGCCTATCAGGCCCTCTGGCCACACTACAGCTGGTGCTACACAGAGTAGACCTCAACATAGAACCATCCAAGGGCTGGTGGGTGGTGCTGAAGGTTGGTCCACACTGGGCCAGAAGTACAGTCAGGTAAGCCAAGCCTCACAAGTGACAATGTCCGCTCAACATCCCATCGTAACAAGCTCATGCAGTGTGGCATGCAAGAAGCTAGTTTGCGTAGAATGTGTGACAAGACTCGAGTGCTGCTGCGGTTTTGCTGCCTCCAGGCACAGTCCTGACTTTGCATGGCAGCTGTCAATGCCCATCTATCATCCGACTACTACCCTAGTACTGGTGGTGTACACTGATGCCGGGCGAGGGAAGTTTGAGTTCCTGGGCAAGCTACACTACAGAATTAGTCACTTGATGTACCTCAATCACAGGTACTATCACAACAGCAGTGCTCAGAAGCAATAGAGCTTTGGGTGCCTTTGAGAATTGGACCGCATGAAAGGTTCATATGCTTGCGCGCTGCATCTTCTGTGCTTCAGCATATGTGCAAGGCCCTGCAATCTGGCAGTAGACTTGCGATCACATCCAGTAGACTCTGTGGTCCGTGTGCACATAACAGTCATTGGAACAAGGGCCACAGCGCCTACTACATCCAACCCTGAGTTGGCCGCCATGTTGCAGGGCTTTGTTGACCTGTGGATGGAACGGAAGAGTTGCATCTATCAATCGCTGGCAGATGATTGGCAGTGGCAGTGCTTAGATCTTCATTCAGTTTCACCCCGGCATCATGCTATCAAGAACTGAGTTGCTGCTGCACACTGCAGGGAGGTCATCAAGTCCCTGAAGCTGCGCACCACAGGCAGCAGTGACATCAAGCAGGAACCTCCATCACAAGCCCCAGCAGATTCACCCCACCCCCCTGTTGTGGCACCTGGTGTCACTGTCAGTCAGACAACAGGAACAGTGCTGATGGGATTCACATGCTCCATACCAGACAGACAGCGGCTGCTGAATGCGTATGAGAGATCACAGTACCCACCAACGGTAGGTAGCAACAGCAGAATAACAGGCAGAGGATCAAGGTTTACTGCTATGCAGTACGCTTGCAGAGTCTTATCATGTGAACTCATTCTCCTTGCTTCCTGGTTTGTGGCTTGTAGCACACAAGCATGGTATGTACTGCTAACGTTGCTGCAGCATGCTGTCAATGTCAACACAGGTGCACCAGATTAGTCTGTTTCATGCAGCGTCCCGTGACTCCATCACTCAGTCTCATCACCGCAAGGTCGTCTCATGGTTATCTGACACTGCTGAGCCGCCGATACCATCAGCAGCAGCATGGAAGGTCTTGGAAACAGGCAGGGAGAGGTTCAAATTGTCGAGATCAAGGTCGGCACTCGCTCCACAATCAGTGCGTGTTGCTATGGCGGCTGCCGATACTTGCTCGTCTACATATTTCATAAACCTACAAGCCAGGAAGGTGCTTACATTACCTTGAATTCCATGTTTTCGGCTGCAGGCACAACATTCAGCGGTTGAGAGCAGCTACCAGCTTCATACCCGCAGCCTGGGGCTACTTTCACGAGCTCAAGGCCTGGAAGAGACCGTTGCACAACATCCTCAGTGTTGTGTTGATGGCGGCTGTGTGCTTCAGACCCATTGTGACACTGTTTGTGTTCCTGCTGTGGAGGAGTGTCGTGGCACTGAGGAGGCTACTGATGCATGTGAGTATACATCTGTTCTGTAGCAAGGCATGATTGTACAGGATGAATGATTCTACATGACACTGCTTTGTTGTGGAGTTCATTCTTGCCATTCTGCAGTTGCAGTAGCCCACAGAAAGCTGTGCTGTGGAGCGACAATACAAGCTCTCTGGCACCTCACAGGCCTTCTTGCACTTGCCACTGGGTCAAACCTCACTGGCGTGTCATACCTCAGTGAATCCGCTTGCAGTCATGAATTGCTGTGTATGCTGCCGCACTGCCATCAACTGAGAACTGCGTTGAGCAACATCAATTTGGATTTCAGTGATGCTGTGCAACACACTGCAGGGCCTCGTTGAGTACCTGGGCTTTGACCTGGGCGAGCTCTTTGATGCAGCAGGCATTCCCGGCGACCTGCTGCTTTACGGCGACGATGACGATGATGATGCAGCCAGTGTTAGCAGCAACGGCAGCACCGTAAGCAGCATGTATGGCCCCGCAGGAGCAGCATCAGGTGCTGCTGCTGGTGGTGGCAGTAGTGGAGGGTGGGGTGGGGGTGGTGGGGGTATGAGAGATATGGCGGCGATCATGATGTTTCAGCCAAAGCGGTTGAAGATGTTGAAGAAGAGATATGAGCAGCTGCTGAGGATAGCTTTGCAGGTAGGGTTGTGACAGCTGCACGCTGACGTAGCATAACAGTGTACATGTTGTGCTCATCTGGGTTGGGGCTGAAGCCAGGATCTTGGCTTTTGGATGCTTACATTGAGCGCGTTTGTTCTGCGTGTTATTCTTCAGGTCCAGAACCGTATAGATGACTTTGCCATGGCGTTTGAACGTCTAGAAGCCATGATTACTGGTCAAGACCCTCTAGCTACAGCGCTGTTCTTCTGGCGCATGCTGATGCTTGCTGCTGCGCTGTGGCTGGCGGGACCTCAACGACTGCTGTTTGCCTGGTGGTGTTGGGAAGTTCTCAGGCCGCCTAGTTGGCGAAAAGCACCGGGGATCAAAGGACCTGTGCAGTTTGTGACGAATTTGCCATCAAGGTCCCTTGAGGATCTGTAGCGTTAGCACAGGGTGTGGATGTTGGTGCTTTGATCGCTGCATGTGTTACTGCAAGAGCAGAAGGCTTTGCTATCGTTCTGGTTGGGACATCAGCTGTGAGTGTATCGCATGCATCGTTCTGTACAGGGGTAGTTACCATGCAGAAGTGTACTGCTAACGGTACTGCCAGGCAGTGCCTGGCCTTCATGCATGACTTGGTTCTGACAGCTCTGTATATGACAGCAACCATAGTTTGCTGCATGATCTGCGTCATCCGTTCGATTTTGTGTCTGTTGAGTGTGTGATGCGGAGTGTACCGCTTTCGCATGAGCCAGGTCGTCCGAGGTAACAGGAGCCTCTGCATGAGACGACTGCTTTATTGGCATGGTAGCTGCGGCCAAGTCAAACGTATCATATGTCACTTCTTATTGCATATCTGAACAAAAGGATATACATGCTAGCGTCTTGTGACCAAGGACGAGCTGGCACAAGCCCCAGCTTCGAAGCTGAACGTACGATCCTCGAAGGCAGCGGAAGCCTCAGTGCTTGATCGCATTGCCGTAAGCCACCATGTCTGTTGATCTATTTTTGATCAGGGTGCTTGAGGGCATAGGGCTAGTGCTGCTGCTTCTGATCGCTAGGGCTATCGTGTTTGCTGGTCAGTGCTTGGTAGCTCGCCATGTGTACGTGAAAAGCCAGATTCCTGGACCTCCGCCCGCAAAGTCAATCTTCGGTGAGTGCTACATACATGTGACTTGGTGTTTCAGCCTACAAGGACTGTAGTAGGCTGGATGCAGGGCAGATGTGGCCTGTAGCAGGTCGACTACTGTTGCAGTTTGTCCGAGCCCATGTCGCAGCCATGCCGTGGGCACACAGCATGATGAACAGCTCAGCAAACATTATGTATGCTGCGTTAATGCAACCGGGCAGCATGCTGCGCAGTGTGTGGAAGCAGATCTAGCAGTGCAGTGTGTGACGCATACAGACCTCTCGTGGGGGCCCGTTACAAGTTGCTGTGTCTTGTAATGCCAGCTGCACACTGTCTGTGGTTAGTAGGCTGTGGGAAAGCAAGACTCATCAACCTGTAAACAACAGCAAACCCTTGTTGTTGAATTTGGTACATGAGCCTTTCTAAATGGGTCAGACAGCAGCATTGCCTCACTTCAAGTGAAGACGATGAGACGAACATGATGTTTGTTGCTGTGTCAATGTTCTGATGTGTTACAGGTCATCTTCATCACTTCACTGGCAACAGAGGACCTTGGGAGCTAGCTAAGCTGGCCGAAGAATATGGTAGGTAGCACATGCAACACCGCACTGTCTACTGATGTATCAACCCTACAACAATACCCTACAACAGTGAGTACAGAAGCTGTAGATTTTCTCGAAGCGCAGGACGCTGTTGATTCAGACCTGCGCTCGTATGATGTATCCATTTGCTGGGGTGTTTTGAGTGGCAGGCATGACAGTGTATTCTCATGTGTTGTACAGGTCCCCTGTTCAAACTCCAGATGTTGCATCAGATGCGCTACTTTGTCACAGACCCTGGAGTTATCGCAAAGATATCCAAGAAATCAGGTCATGAAACTTCTACGCGTAATTGCAGATAGTAGTCTGTTTGCTTGCAGATACGATCCTGGGAGATCGTCATGCATTCTCAGCTGCATAAACTGCTGTTGCAGCATCAATCCAAGTACTGTTCAGGGTTAGCACAGTGTGTCTTGCCTGTTGAACAGGAACCAACTCAGCAGGTCTACAAATCAATTCATACTCTAGACAGGGTCAAATGTCTGCTGTGAACAAAGCGGCAGATCATCTGACTCTGTTCTGGAGAATGATTCTCCAACCGAAGATACATACGCTTGTGACACCTTCTCGAGTACATGTGTCATTTTGGCTGTTATTTATGTGTTATTTTGTGTTATTTACCGGAGTGTACTCTTGCATCGTTACATTTGTACAGGTCCCGGCCCGTATCTTCCCAAACCCCGTGAGTCCTACTGGCCGATGGAGCTGATGACTAAACCCCGATTACCTAATATCCTGACTGCTGATGACGGCCCCTACTGGAAGGCAGTTAGACAGGCTACAGCACCCTGCTTCAGTATCAACAACTTGAAACAGGTCTGTATATATATACAAATTCAGCACACTAGTAGTAGTAGTCTGTAATATTTGTCATAACTTTTTCTTCTGTAGGAGTGAAAATTTGTATCATGTCATTTCTTGCGATAACAAACTCAGCGGCTGCATTGCAGATGCTACCGATTATCTTGATGCTTACTAAGCGAGCAGCAGACAGAATGTTAGAAGCTGCTAAGACTACTACTACCACCACCAGCAGCAGCAGCAGCAGTAGTAGTGCTGGTGTTGCATTTGACGTCTCTGATGCAGCCAAGCGTATCACGTCAGATGTGATGGGCTACTTGTTGTTGGGTGAAGACCTTCAAGGAACAAAGTGGAAGTGAGTTTATGTCCTCAGACTTTGACTGAACCTGTGCCAGCATGTATAGATGGCCCATAGAGTCACTTTGGTATCACACAATTTTTTCAACACAACTATGTATGCCAGCAATTTGTGATCAGCATCAGGTGACTGCTTGTTGCACCTCCATGCACACTGTGTGCTGTCTACAGCTGCTCCTGGAGGTATATACTTGTGCAATGCAAGTCTAGTGACTGAGCGTGCAAATCCTGCTGCTGCTGCTGCTGCTGCTATCATGAACTAGAGAGAGTGAGTACTTGTCAATCATCAGCAAGGTGCTGGTGGCCATGGACCATCTGGTGAGTCAACCAGTGGTGGTATAACTGCTGTCATTTCTGTTACATTTGGTGTTACTGACAGGATGATGATATATGTATAACATGTTGATGACAATTTGCTGACATGTTTACTGGAACATATTCCAGCCTGCATTGTCATTGCTGAATCACACACTTAAGCGTTGGCACATGAGGACTGCAGGCGATGTTTTATCAAAAACTATCATTTGGTCATGTACCAGTGTTTCAGTGCTCAAGATACTGGCAGTAACATAACCAACTAATGATTGCAAACCTTGAAAATGGAGACACGTCAAATGGCATGCTGCATTTGTAAACGCTGTGCTGCTGCTGCCATCTTTCTTGCTGTGCTGCTGCTGCTGCTGCTGCCATCTTTCTTGCTGTGCTGCTGCTGCTGCTGCTGCCATCTTTCTTGCTGTGCTGCTGCTGCTGCTGCTGCTGCTGCAGTTTGAAAACCCCGTGTACTTATATCAGCGGTTCTGGAACTCATCTATTGCTGATCAGTACAAAGCCCTACAGCGACATGATCAGATTATGACAGAAAAAGTAACAAGATTAATGACGTCATCGCCACCAGAATACACAGTAGCAGGTACGACATACAATCACACCCTTCGTCACAGTTTCATTTAATACAAAAACTGTGTGCCTAATGTTATGGTTGCCTTATTGCATGCACAACTTTTTTTGGATGCAATCGAAGATGTTATGAACAAGTGGATGTGGATACCCACTGCTGCTGCTGCTGCTGCTGCTGCTGCCACTCCAGCTCATCTATCACGCGTCCATGACCCCGCCACTGGCCAACCCCTCACTCTGAACCAGATCAAAGCAGAAATGAGCATCTTCATGGGAGCTGGCTTTGAAACAACTAGTCATGTAAGTGCCATCATAGCATGCAACAATGATTGCTGGTTACAACAGCAGCTAGCAGACGGCAGCTGTCAGGATGTCATGTGGCACAGCAGCTTCATCTATGTCGTGGCTATCACTGTCAACATTGCAGTAGACAAGCTGCGACATTGGTACAGCTGCTGTCACAATTACTTCCTTGGTTGCTATAGCAAGTACTACTTGCACAATGTGTTGCTACATGCCAGTGGAAATATGTCAAGAGTGTGCATTGTAGTCGGGCTAGCTATTGTCGTGTGAATGGCAAACTATCTCAAGCTGCTTTTCCTGAGAGTTAAAACAAGTACTTTGTACTACAAAGTTTGTAGTTTTCTCTGAGCCGCAGTGGCCTGAGCAGCATTCTGGATTCCTATGTCTGTGAACAACTGCGCAACAGTGCAAAGTACTCATTGCTGCTGCTGCTGCCACTGCTGCTGCTGCTGCTGCCACTGCTGCTGCTGCTGCTGCCACTGCTGCTGCTGCTGCTGCCACTGCTGCTGCTGCTGCTGCCACTCACATAGGCTATCTCCTGGACATTAGCTATGTTATCCATCCACCCAGAGATACAAGAGTCCTTGTATAACGAACTTATAACAGCTAATCTAATTGATCGTGACATCACAGCTGCAGATCTTGGTAATCTAACGTTATTGTCGGCTGTTATAAAAGAGGTTTTGAGATTATGTCCGCCTAACCCCTGGGGGGGTAACAAAGTAACGGTGGATGAAGAAACTGAGATAGCAGGGTTCAAGCTGCCAAAGGTGGGTATGTGTACTTGACACATATTTGTTATTTTTTAAATAACACATCTGTCAAAAAAGAAAATATATTTTGACAAGATTATTTGTTAGGATTGTTGACTGTCATGTTTGACATGAATAGTTAACTGCTAAATTGTGCAGCCATGGCAAGTGCGGAAACAAGTAAATGATGTATTGTTGCATATGCTGCCAGGATTCTTTGTGTTTCACGTCATCTACTGCTGATCGATCAGAGGCACAAAGGATGCTGGCGGTAGATGCCCAATGTCATTACAATATTGCATATCTGATTGAGCACAGTATATTATATAATATCAATGATGGGTAGTGTCGCACACGATAGACTGAACTAGACAGAAAAGAGGGGCGCATTGCAACAGTGCTGCTGCAAATGGTAATGTTATGCTGTATCTGCTGCTGCTGCTGCTGCTATGTCTGCATACAGGGGTGCTATATAAACACGCCACTGCTGCCAGTTGCTGTACTGGAGCGCAACTTTGGCAAGGATGCTTTGCTGTTCA
>JARWLF010001076.1:0-11476 GCA_029853055.1 Scenedesmus sp. KT-U | reverse complement strand
GCAGTCCCCATACTCGCTCAGTGCATAACCAGACCATTGCTACTCTTGTGAGCGCATCCTGTATTGTTGCACTGAACATCTGCTAGAGTACGTATTCTCAGCAACTCCCAGACCATGCAGTGCGCTGCAAAGGCACCCGCAGCACGCCCTCTGCAGCGATCGTGCCAGAGGTGAGATGATTCAGCTAATTTAGTGTATCTATTTTGTTATGTGGCTGTCTTGGATAGAATGTACGACCGTTGAGCACACGTTGCTCGCAACACAGGCTGAAGCCAGCTTTTTGTGCGGGACTGCAAACAAGGCCAAGGGTGAGAAACTGCGATGGCGTTGGGCCGCAGCACCTTTACATGCGCTTATGATGTACTGACCCATCGTTGTAGTGAGACGCACTTGAATGGCGACAGCGGCCAACATCCATGTTCTTTCTGGCACTATCAGTATCTCAAGGGCTACATAAACACTTGCACCCTGTGCATGTTGTTTTCTCATGTAGGTTCATGCGTCAGCATCACATGACAGGAGCAGTGTAGCGAGCCTCCAAGATCCCAGCATCAGAAGAGCCAGCAGCAGACAACGAGCAGTAGTATGCCGTGCAGCAGATGACCAACAGCAACCTGGGGCCAAGTCCAGTGGATTAGCAGCACCACGGTTCAACCCTGTATACCTGGCGATCTTTGGTAAGCCTTGCGAGTGTCAGCTTGAACAAGTGGTTGCCACCACAGCATACTCACAGACATAACCTCGTCACAGCCCATACCAGCAGTAGTGCAGCAGCGCGTACAAATCGAGAGTCAATCCATGCAGTGTGATATATGTGAAGCCCATACTGGCTGCCTACAATGCTGTCATCACCTCTGGCGCAATGCTTGAAGCAGCCATAAGAACCTGTTCAGCAGTGCATATGGTGACAGATAGCACCACACAGCTAAGCAGACTGTCAGCAGCAGCAAACTCCTGTGCTGCACCAACCATGGGGTAGCAGCCCTGTCAGCACTGTTGCTGCTAATCAGCTGCGCAACGCTGAGCCTTTATACCCAGCCAATGATTACACACGTCACAACAAAATGGCAGTAGTAATGCTGTTCAAACCATCACTTGTTAGACCTTGTCTCTGTGCTGTATTCTGCTGCCTTTTTGTGCTTTAGGTGCCTTCTCTGCCCTACTGGTGTTCCGTAATCCATACATCTACGCAGTGCTAACAATTCTCACAATCCTTCCACAGAACAGCAACGTAACGAGCTTGAACAACTTGGTGTTGCTGTTCTATGAAAGCGGGTTGTTCATGAACTTTGCTGAGGCAGTGACTTGCGTGCGGCTGGTGACGTGGCTGTCAATGGGCTTCATGGTGGCCAGCTTTGCTCTCTTCAACTGAGTCTGTTTTTTTGGGTGATCTTGGGAATGAAGGAACTGCAGCGGGAAACACATGATGTCATGCCAATGCCCCGCTAGTCTAGCATGACTCAGAATGGAGATATGAAGACCCAAACAGCTAAAAGGTTCAGTGTGCGTCATCGTAGTGTCGTGATTCAGCAGCCAGCAGTAGCACAGTCGGCGGTGGTAGTTGGGGTGTTCCTCATGCTGATCAGCGTTAAGCTGTAGGGAGGGTACCATTGGTGACTATGATAACAAGTCTCGGTACAGTTGCATTGTCAGACTGGTTGGGTGGTTGACAGATGACTGTGTACATACAACGATCCGAAGGACATTGCTTGGTATGCTCTGATTTGATGACGACCGGCACCCAAGTTGCATGGAGGCTGCTCTGTATTTTTGTGTAAGGTCACCTCGGCAGTTGTTCACTTGATGGAAACTGTGACTCTGAGACTGGCAAGTTGGCAACTAATTGCCAAGCTCGAAATATGACTCATGCTCCTTCAAAGTTTGAGAATCAAAGTCTGCAATGCCCTGTCAAACTCCGACAGCGTGTTCCGCCGCCACCTGCACACGCAATCGCGATCACTCACTCAAGAAACAATATGGCACCTGCCTGTCTTGTTGACCTTACACCACATGATGCATGATGCCAATACCGTCGAACAACTCAATACAACAATGAACCACAAGACAGATGCAGAGGCCGTCACGGTGGTCCGCCCACTGGGCACTGGACAGTGTCCAACGGTGCCCTCCCAACGTCCTATCAAAGCATATGAGTCTGCTGTACGCCACTAGCGCCAGCCTTCAAAAGCTCGACAAGATTGACAAGAAGGCCAAGCCTTGGGGCAACACCCAGTAGCCACTTCCGCCAGCACTCAGCAGCATGCTATGTCACATTCACTGCTCTACTTTGACTTGCTGGGATCTGACACTGTTCCCAGGAATAGAGGTGTGCTTGTTGCATCATCAACCAGCATGAACAAGAACGGTCGGTCGAATTTGATGGTCACCGGTGGTGCTGGAACAGCCGTACACCGCAGCATTACTACAGCAGTGACAGCTGCAGCCTCTGTACCTTCCTCATCAACGATTACACACACCTACAGACACATGCACACATACACGCTAGGATGTGGTACCATGATTGTAGCCCTTCACATGATCTGACTACGGCAGTAGAGCAAATGTAAGGGGCCACCCAGTGGTGCAGCAAGAACAAAGTGACAAAACAATATCGTGTTGCAATGCAAGCAGATCACTTCAAACATCAGCCGGCAAAGTTGCCTAGTAGTACTCACTGACTGCAGTATGTCCGATATATAGAGCTCTGTATCGCTCAGCTTGCTGAAATTTGCAGATCTCGCATCAAAGGCAGCTTTCACACCCAGCGCTGCAACATGCTGCACATGTACAAGCAGTACACAGCAGGTTGGAGTCGGGTGTTTCCAGGGTAGGATGTTTGAGAGTCATGCTAGATGCGCAACACCGGATTGACTGTGCTGCAAGACGAGATGACACTGCAGTAGCTGTGTCTGGTATGCGGTACTAGTGATATCAACCATGGAAGTGGTGTAGCCATTATTGAGCATCTAGTTGAGTAAACATCTCAACATAATGTCATAATAAACAGCAATCAGATGAAGTTCACAACCCAGTAGAAACCTACCTGCTTCAAAGATACACAATCTGTCTGCACTTTGAACTTTGGAAGATGAACCACCAGCCCAGACTGCCCCACACGCTGATACTTGTCACCTTCCAACAGCTGCGCAACATCCAGCTTAGCCACAGCACCAGCTACTCCGTGCTTCGCTGTGTCCACATTGGGCAGTACAATGACGGCTGATATTGTGCCGCCTTTGTAGGGTAGCCGTACTGCCTGGTAGCTGCTGGTTTGAACGTATTTGACTTGTGGGCTGTTGTGGGACATCTCTGAGGACTTGAAGGTTCTAGTCATCATGTCGACCTGTAACAGGTGCGGCAAGTTGGCTTTACCTAGCTAGTACATCTACATCTGAAAGAGCAAATTCAGGTTGAAATCGGATGTTCGGTGGCACAACCAGCCAACAAGCAGGGTTGCTAGGCAACTGTAGCATCCCAACTGTAGGGACAACCCAGCAAGGCGGAACAAGAATAGTCTACTTCAGGATATGTTCTGCTTGCAGTTGTCTTCACCATCATAGGCACTATCATTGTAACTCTGGACAATGAGCATCACCTGCAAGGTTGCAAAGAGATAGATGGACGGATGCCGTGTGTAGTATCAGCACAGCAACCACAAGGCGGTAGATTCAATGCGCTGATGTACAGGACAGGTACCAAGAGGCTGACATGAGTTGAGAAACTTCTCATACCTGTGCCTGAGATCCTCCTTCCAGCATGAAGGTCTGTTTGCTGGTTGCTTCCTTCTTGAACTGATACTCCCACAACCCCTTAAAGTACACGGCATTGGTCAGCACAAGATCAAACGGCGTCCCTGCAACATTAATAAAGATTCGACATCCTGAATCTAGTACTCTTTTTCTGACAACACATGCACGGATCATGTGTTCAGTAGAAGATGACCAACTGCAGTTGGCAGCGAGATAATCAGGTCGATAATCAAACAGCAAGGTGTTAAAAAGGGTCAAGCGTATGGGATGATGGCTGGTAGGAGTACCGATGAGAACCACAACTTCCAACTCACCGGGAGGTATTGCCTGTTTGATGAGACCCTTTGTGACCTTCTCAGCCCACTCATTAATGACGTCAACGGTCCTGGCTTGCTTCACCTCGGCCTATGTGCCAGGAGTGAGATGTGCAGTTGCATGTTGGCTTTGGTAGGTAGAAGCTGAAACAGGACTGTTACTACTAGCCTACTTTCCATCAACATGAAGTTTGCTGGAGTTGCATTTGCCACTTACACAGCAGCAGCGCACAAGCATGCCCAGAGGCACGCCGGACAGCAGCTGCTCACCAACAGCTACACCTGTCGTCTGCCGAAGCTATACCTGCAGTTGCACTACTGCTACTAAATCTCTACAGCATGCAAGTGTGAAGATAACTGCTGGTGGACTCCAAGTATCAACACAGCAGCCGCTGCTAGAGTTGACATCAACCTACTTGAAACATCTTCAGCATCTCCGCAGCATACTCCAGCCGCACATCAACTTTGTTCGTCCACACAGCATTGGCTACAATCAGCTCCGGCCCATCGTCTCTACTCTGCTGAACCAAGTTACTGCTCATTGCTGATATGGCGGCAGTAAGTTCCTTGATGTCTTGGTCAGTTGGTGCCTTGGGTGCTACCAAACCCAGCAACCGGGCCTTGTCTTGGTGGAGCAGGTGGTAGAGCTCTTCCTGGGTGGATGTGTTACTGCCTGTAGTGTGTTACAACCGTTGATGTAGAAGCAGATGCGAGTTCTTCATTATTTTCTTGGTGTGTGACCTGCTTTTGAGCAACACTGCTAATCGTAACATGCACTGCTGTGGCACAGCGAGCCTGCAGGTTTCCTTGCATCCAAGTAGATTCTGCTGTATGGGCATGCCGAAGCTGACTGGGCTGTCAACGAGCAAAGTATAGCTGATACCAACGATGTCGGCTACAGTTATGCCATGCACTTGGAAGCTGATGTCAAAACAGTACCATGCAGTGCACTTGCATGCAGCTGCTACCATTGGACCATATGTCCACCAGCACCTAAAATCAACTTAAACACTCACCAGCGCCGTTCATTGCCAGGCCTAAAGCAATGTACAAGCTGAGGGGCGACAGGAAGAAGCCAGGGGCATCGTTCTTCAGGCCGTTGTTCTCTGATACCTGCTTCTGAAGCTGCCAAGCGAACGCTGCTACTTGTTGCCCTGCCATGCTGGTACGCGTGTCTTGGTTGATTATGTCTAATCCAGAGAGACAAGTGTGATGTTGTCTCGAGTTACAGAACACCTTGGCTTCTAGGACTGGACAAGGTTCCGAGTGGATGCTGATGCGATGGTTCTCTTGCTGATGCTCTGGCGCCTCAGCAGTGACAGGAACCCCAGATAACAACAATATGCTGCCGAGACCAACAGCTGTTCTGCAACTGCAAGGCAGCAATGAGAGTCCCGGATGCTTTCAACCTATGTGCTCAAGTACGTGGCTTGCTGTACTGTGTATAACAATGCATTTGTTGGTGTCTGGCTCCATATTCGCAAACGCTCCACAAGGAGGCTTCGGGTGTACCTAACAGGGCGGGTTTCAGTCCTGTAGGTGGTGAATCAACTCGTACCTTTGGTGTCTTTGTAGTATCCCACGCACGCACTTGTCCGCGCATCCAACCTACTGTTGCACCTACAGGTATTGCACGGCAAAACAACATATCATCTATAACTCTTCACGAGTCTGCACCATGGTGTGACAGAGACGAACCAGTGCTCTTTACCTGAACATGAACAGTGCTGTTTCATGAACAGCCATGCTGCTGCTGACGACAGTTCTTGTCTTGAAAAGTAGCAGACCCTCGACAATACGTGACTACAGAGACACTTGAGCTGACATACGGAATATCCGTTAATCCGGCTTACACTCATCACAGACTCAGCAGCAGCAGCAGCAGCAGCAGCAGCAGGAGAAGAAGATCTTGTCACCTGCACAGAACCAAATGCATTCCAGATCAACCTTGACTCTCAGGCCTGATACTGTCAGCAATAACAAGGCAAGGGATCAACATGCACGAGAGACGACACCAAGCAAGCTTAAGCAGCTGCAGTGCCGCCGCAACATGCACTCAATGACGACCAACGCATGGCTGGTTAGTAATCTATGTGCATCACTGAGTGCGCAGGCCCTGCACAAAGCACAATGGGGCGCAAGGCACGATGTGCATCAGCAATCCTATGGTACACCACAATCCGTTCATCACAGGATTGTGCCAACATGGTCAATGACAAACAAACGCGTTCCCGTACTGGAACCCGGCAGGTGCCAGGCAACAATATAATGCACAGAAGACGGAGCAATCATTGTCATAGTGATGACTTCACCAACTGAAGACAAACAGGCAATGCAAATAAAAGACGATGCATGTCTCAAACAAGAAAATGCTTCAGCTTACATCGTAACGTTATCATGAACCCGTTGAGCTGACTGACTCGGAGTCGTGCCTGGCTGCACAGTTCAAGCATGCAGCAAAGTGCATTGCACAAACAAGACGGACAGTCCAGATGATGCAAAACATCATCGCACTCGCGCTGGCAATTGCAAGCAAAACTTGCGCTTGCCCATAACATGCATTCAACAGCACCATGATCTCAGAGAGTCAGAGAGTCTCCTGAGCATACCCCAGATACGTTGGACTCGCCATGTGCAACAAGCTGCCAACATTCAAAGCCTTCAATTTGGTAGCTCTTGCTATACTGCTAGACTTGGGTCCTTTACAATGGCTTGAAACATCACCAAGTCTGTTTTATCATCCACGACCAGGAATATGAACGGTCGATCAAACACCAGCCGCTGCACTGATGGATCATATGATGTTGTGACCAGTTTGAACGCTGTCACGGCTGCTGCTTCTGTGCCACTTTCATCCACCTCGAGGTAAGTCTGCAGTGCAGCAATTACTAATGACGTAGTACATCCAGGCAGGATCAGCAGCAGAAGATGGTATAGCACAAAGATGATATGCAGCCTGGCAGCCTGTGAACCAACTACGCGGGCGATAGACGTAACATAAGGCTGGTATCCCGGATACAGGCTGCTGCCAGCACTTGCAAAGTCAAAAGCAAGTAGGTTGACACAAACCCACCGATTGCAAGATGTCTGTGATATACATGGGTTCATCACTGATTCTGCTGAAGTTTGCTTGACCTTTGGTGAATGCTGCCGTCACATTCATTGCTCGAAGAGCCTACACCACACATAGGACGTCATCAATGCTGGAAGCACTTTGCATGTATTGTCCGCTTCTGAAATGGGGCGCGGGGCCGATGGCAGTATTGCTATGGCTGATGGGTAGTTCATATATATAGGACATCATCATTAGACTGGATTCTCAGAACTTTGAACGTGCGTTGCAATCATCTTTTGAAAGGCTTGCTACACTCCACAAGCAAAAACACGCCATACTGTACCAACTAGATCCAGATATTGCCAGGATGGTTTCTTAAATTGACAATCCTACCTGTTTCACCGACACTTGCTTGCTCTGCAGTTTGAACTTTGGCATCTGCAGCTCCAGCCGCCCAATTTGATACACCGTCCTCCACTTTATCCTCGTCATTAGTTGCATTCTAGCCAGATCCATAACTGCTGCGTCAACATCCAGGCCATATCTTTGCTGATCGGGCAGTAGTAGTACTGCTGACATGTTAGAGTTACGGTACGGAAGTTTAACGGCTCTTAAGTGACCGGTGAGATTCCCGTAGTAGATTTGGCGGTCACCGGTGATGTCGAAGGATTTGAAGTTTCTGGACATCATGGGGACTCGTACGATCTGATGCATTGTTGAAGCAGCAGCAGCAGCAGCAGAAGCAGCAGCAGCACAGCAGCAGCAGCAGCAGCAGCAACGAACACAGTAGGTACCGTGCCTACGCTCTGCAATGCCAGTGTCCCATGTTGGCTGCCTCAACATATGAAGCACTACAGTAATTTGTCCTCTGCAACTGAACAAAATCACAGCGACGGCTCAGCCCTCTGCCAGAGTAGCACTGGCTCCTGTGCAGGTGCCACAACAAGTTTGCTCTGGTGATCATCACCAAGTCAGTGATAGCTCACCCTTCTTGTGCCATTGCTAATCGTCTGGAAAGGTTGTAGCTTTGTGCTATGATGATCAAATGGGTACTGCCTGTACACAGAGACAACAAAACATGCATTCGACACTGGCAAGCCTACCCTTCCTTGGAGGCCTTGCATCGTCATCATCATCACATGCAATATGTTGTATGACAAGCATCCTTGCTTCGATACGTGAGCAAAGTTCAATGTGCTGCCCATCTTCACAGGAGGATTTGTTTACACTACAGTTGAACACATGGCACCCACCATTGAACATGAAAATAGACTGCATTTGTTAGTAACAGCAGAAACCTGGCACCAATAGGTACTGCTTCAGTGACTCTGCCTGCAGTTGCGATGATAGCCCAGGTATTGATAGGGTCTGTGGTATCAACAGTTTGGACTTGGGCCTACACGACAGCAGTCAAAACACTATGAAGATCACTATGAAGATAATCTCGTCAAAAGCCATGGTAGGCCTGGTACCTGTAAGGCCACTGAACCAGAGCCTGACAGCAGCATGCACAATTTCGAGCCAATATCGTACCTTGTAAACTCGCCACATACGATCAGCATAAGTCTCTTTAATGGGTCGTTTGAATGCCCAGACTCCGTTTGCTATGCTGATTTGTGTGTTATTGCTGCTACCCTGAGCAAGCAAGCCTGCCAGGATGGCTACTGTTCTATTGTTCAATTGCGCTTCTACATACGGCAACTGCGTGGATTGAGTTGTAGGTGTTTGTTGAGAACCATTAAGCACCGTCCACAGCTGCCGTTGTGTCTGGGAGAGTGGTCCTGCAATCAGCAGCAAAACCGCTTGAAACCGGTCAGCCGGCGACCTTACCGCAGATGCATAGCATAGACGGCAGTATAGTCACTAAAGCACTCATTCTGCAGACTGGATTGTTGTGATGACACGCTGTAGTCTCTCACCGGCACCGTTCAAGGCAAGGACCAAAGCTAGATACAGACTGAGTGGGCTGATGCAACCCCCTGCTGCACCAGAATACACTTCAAGATTTATCAAATTATAAATTAGCTGCCAGCTGAATACTGTGGCAGGATCGGTCATCGATGACAAATCTACTGCTGCATGTGCGCGGAGCGTGCATTACTATACCGAGCCAACAGCACAAGGTTTAGAGCACCGAAGCACAAAGCGTTCTGGATGGTGCGCTACGTCGCCCAAGATACATGGGCAGAATCAGAGGTGTCAAGCACGAATCAACCCAGTCTCTCACTTGTGAACAGCACTTCTGCACAACACCACAACAGAATTTGTCAGAGCTGCTCTGCCACATCTGTGTCTTTGCAAGCGTACAGGAGTCACTGTTAGTCCCGCCCGCGACGGGCTTTCTCGACCTGCGCAGAGTCCAGCATACCCGCAGACATGCACCTCTTCTTCGGTAAACACACAATAGCTACCGTAGTTTGCAGCTGTACGTACTCAACATGCGCTAAGCCTCATCAACACTGCTTGCACCAGGGATCCGCGCCAACAAACGACCCCAACTGTCATGCGGTAAGTCTGGATACAGAAGTGCGTTCAAGTCATCCACAGCATCCGGGTACTCTACTTCATAAAGCTGTAAACCCTTCGCTGGTGCCACATTGTAGCCACGCCATAGACCACCAGCTCCTGCAGCACAAGTTTGAACCAATATGTACTGCCTTCAACACCGTGGTGATCGTACTCGAAAATTGTACAAGCAAGCCCCAGCACAGCTTACGATTGATGCATGCGGCATCAGCTGGTTACAGACATAACATGAAACCAACAAAATACACCAGGACCTACCAGGGGCTTCATTGTTGCCAACTTCTAGTCGTCTAGTGATATCCTGCATGTCCAGTTTTCCCTCACCAATTGCCAGCAGAGCACCTGTCATGTGCCGAACCTGCTTATACAGGAAGCCTGTCCCTTGAACCTGTCGACAGCAGACAAAACACAACACCAGGCAAACAGCAGTACACACAAGCTCACCAAAAGCTATAGAAGCTACCCCATGGTTGCTATCACAGCATGCCAAAATGATGATGAGATGGCCTAATTTTACTGCTACAGCATTTGAAATCATAAAGCTAAACCGACAGAACAACAATCTCAACTGCAGAGCTCAGTACCCCAACGCACCTCAAGTCTCACTGCTGCAGGACCCTCCTGCACCACATCTAGCCTCTCCAACGTCTTTACCGGATTCCGCTTCAACCTTTCCTTGCTCTCATTGCTAAACTGCGTGAAGTCATGCGTTCCAACAAGCAATCCTGCAGCTGCTCGCATGGCGTCTAGGTTCAGAGGCTTCTTGCAGTGGTGGCTGTATCTGACTCGTAGGGGATCATGGCAGCTACCCAAGTCTAAGTGATAGTGGTACGTCTGCATGTAGTAGATACAGGTTTGCAGTGCAGATATAGGTTCTGATGTTGCTGTTTATGACAGCCAGCTGCACATCTAGATGCAAACTTGGTCACTGCACTTCTACAAACCATCAATCACAAGTGCAACACATGCAGTTGCAAGAGAGTCTTGCATGGCAGGCCATGTCACCTACTTACCTTTCTTATTGCTGATACAGTAACATTGAAGTCTGGCGCTGTCTGACTCATCCATGACACTCGGATGTCATGAGGCAACAAGGAGTTCAGTTTGAACGGCAGTCTTTGTGGGTCAATGTACGTACTGTTGGTGAAGAACTGTACTACCTGCAGAGCACCACAAGCATGAGGTTCCAAGTGTGCACTCACTAAGCATTGCCAATTACCCCCACAAGGCCCAGCGACTGCTTACGAGGTACCACAGCATGCTCAGCACTGAGACACACTTACCTACACACACAGTGCTTAGCATCTGTACTATGGAGCGCTACAGAATCTGTGGTTACTATGGTGAGAGCCTGAATGTAGATAACAGGTAACCTTTGTCCACCAATGTTGTGTTGGTCGCATCTTAGGACATACTGTGCTTCGTCCCAGCCCACCTGGCCTCGAGCATGTACTCCTGCATCTGTTCTCCCTGCTGCACTAACACCTAGAACCTTCCTGTTTTCTCGTAGCACGGTGCTCAGGGCTCGCTCTATATGACCTTGAATGGTGGGAGCTTGGGTTTGTAACTGTTACATAACAACAGCATGTAACAGCAGTGCTGTGACGACAGCAGCGGCGGTAGTAAGGTGTCAGGCATGCTGGCAATGCTGTTACACAGGTCACCAAGGTCGCTTCAGCTATGCAGTGGAGCTTCAATATATGTAATGGTAAGTCATAGTCCATACATGCAATCAGAGACGGAGTAGGGTAGTGCTCTCACTCAGCCAGCCCTACCTGCCAGCCTGAGTACTCTGTACCATCATAGCTTATGATCATTCTGTAGCTGTAATG
>JARWLF010001075.1:0-11477 GCA_029853055.1 Scenedesmus sp. KT-U | reverse complement strand
CCAGCTAGTTTGGAGCCATGTGGGCTCAATGCCAGACACAGTCAAAGACCAGCTTTCACAGTAACAACAGCAACTGCCATCAAGCTGACCTAGATCATCAAAGCACAACAGTTGAATCATCAATCAATACATCTCATGCACTTTGTGATCAAACACAAGCAGGTCCACCACCACCAACTGCTGTGAGATCAACCCTGACCCTTCCATTGACCGCAATCCTCGACTTGGCAACACTCTCCTGCAACTGCACCTTGTCCATGCACGGGTTGCCCGACAAGTTTACACTACGAAGTTTGTAGTTGAGCTCATCTGCCATTAGACCCCACTGGACGGGGAACTTCCCCGTGAACAAGTTCTTACTCAAATTCATGGTGTGAACTTCTGTCAACCCAAACCATGATGTTGGAAGTTGTCCTCTGAGGTTGCATGACATGACATCGAGATGTTCTAGGCTCCTCAAGCCACCCCAGGGTCCAGGCAGGGTTCCAGACAGTGGGTTGTGGGATAAGGACAGCACCTTGAGATTGAGCATTGTGGCCCAGTAGGCTGGCAGGGGCCCAGTGAAACGGTTGTTGGACAGATTCAGCACCTGCAAACAGTTACAACATTGCATGTGATGTCATACTGCGACACAGAGCTATGTGTGTTTATGTGTTGGTAACCAGCAGCCATGAACAAGCAGAGCCTCAGGGCTCTGAGT
The DNA here is from genome assembly GCA_029853055.1 of Scenedesmus sp. KT-U. Classification (NCBI taxonomy): domain Eukaryota; kingdom Viridiplantae; phylum Chlorophyta; class Chlorophyceae; order Sphaeropleales; family Scenedesmaceae; genus Scenedesmus; species Scenedesmus sp. KT-U. The sequence goes on along the minus strand of JARWLF010001075.1, from coordinate 10,777 downwards.
TCCAAAGCAAGTAGTAAAATCGCCACAATGGTGATGTACTACCAACAAGCTTGCACACTCGACACACCTGAAGTTGTTTGAGCGCAGCCCAGTCCACAGGCAGTTGTCCAGTCAGCCTGTTGCCATCCAGAAGAACCTCTCTCAGGTCACCCATAGCTGAATACGCCTTGGGTAGCTGACCAGTCAACCTGTTACCAGAGAGCCTCAACTGTTGCAGCTTCATCATGCCGAGCTTGCGTGAGCCCCTAGCGTCCACTGCTCGCTGCAGAGTTACAATTTCTGCATCTGATGCTGCTTTAACCAACTGCTGCATCAGCAAACTGCTAAGACCAGGACTGGGCTTCACCGGCTGTGCAGCTCGGCGCCTTGCTGTCATCAACATACTGGCTGCTCTTGCAGCCATAGCTGCAGGATCTGCCCAAACAGCTGGCAATGAGCCAATTAGCCTTGCCTTACTGACGTCAAGTACCTCGAGGCTCTCTAACATACCCCATGACTCTGGCAGTCGACCAGACACACCCGGCTTGTTATCTGCTGTTCGCAACACCCTCAGCTGCTGCATAGCAGCCCATGACTCTGGCAAACGGCCAGTCACTGCACAACCAGACACATCAAGCTCTTGTAGCTTTGTCAAACCAGCCCACAGTTCAGGTAGAGGACCTGAAAGTTTGGGGTTGCTGCTGAGGTTGAGATGTTGCAGGGCTACTGCAGCAGCCAGGCTGGGTGGGAACGGTCCTGATATGCCACAGTCTGAGAGGTCTAGGTGTTGAAGGGCCTTGAAGTGTAGGAATGATTGTGGTTGCAGTCTGCTGCTGATGAAGATATCACTGTTGTGTGAGAGCTTTAAGACCTGCGTAAGTGTGATATCAGTCACAGCAGGACGGTACATCAGCTAGGCGGTGACTCGTGTGACAATGCTACAGCAGGAGTCCTTGCCAAGTAACATGCGTCAACAGTTGAGTCATCAGATACCAGAGCTCGCTACACACAAGGTGCAGCAAGTTCAAACCAGACACGATAGCATGTCTACTGGTTTCTGCAAGCTAGTCAGTTGCGAGCTATCATCAATGCTACTGGGTCTCCTTATGAGTTACAGAAGAGTGCTGTACAACAGCGGCTTAGACCCACCTGTAGGGCTGATAGCTTGGCAGCAGCCTGCAGTACTTTGCCCAGTGACACCTTGCTCCTGACCTGGAGTCCCTTGCTGCTCAGATCACTCAAGTCCAAATTCACGACCTGGTTCAGCTGATTACATGTCACTCCCAGAAACTTCTGGCAGTATCCAGGAGGGATGGAACCTGCAGCAGGCACACGCACATGGTGGGGCCATATGTACTAGTAACTGGGCAGCAACAACTGTGCATTTAGGGCCCAACTGTTACATAAAGCTATGCTGATGTATCTTGTTAGTAGAGCACTTGAAACATTGTCATGCATTGCTGCACTAGCCGAGAGTAAACCACCGTACTATCCCACCTGGTCGTTCCTGTGGTCCACTGTTAACCCTGTCCCAAGTTGACAACACCATACCCTCAGGATCCAACATGGTACGCAGAGCCAGCAGAACAGTAACTTCTGAGCTGTTTTGTGAGCAAGGCACTCGGGGCTTGTCCCAGTAGATGTTTGTCATAAGTTGATCTGGTATGCATCCTGTGATGCTGGTACTTGCCAAGAAAACTCTCCCAGTAAACGTACTCCAAGCTGCTGGTATTGTGCCAGATAAACCAGGGTTCCGAGACAGCAAAATCTCAGATGCATTTGCTATGCCGCCAAAACCCCATTCTGGCGGTAAACTTCCTTGCAGGTTGTTACTTGCAAACTCCAACGAGCTCATGAAGTTCATTCCTTTCCATGACGCAGGTAGAGTTCCCCAAATTGCATTGTTATCCAGATTCAGTACTGATATTGAAGACCACCCGCCCCATTCGCTGGGTAGCGTTCCCTGGATTTGGCTGTACTCTAGCCTAAGAGTAGTGAGTGACTTTGGTGCTTTGGCAGCCAGGTTCGGAGGTAGTTGCATGGCTTCGGCGTTCTGACTGTTCCAGGTGCATTCAAAGCATTGAAAAGACTCTAAACGCGGGAGCTGACTCACAAAGTCCGGCAGGACCGACAAGTTCAACCCTGCACCTCTAATCTCTATGCTAGTAACATACACAACTACATCTTGCAGTTCAAGGGTGAAACTTAGAAGTCCTCGTGCATCGTCCCGGCCGAATGTGTAGTCTACTTGCCCGTCTGCGCCCGGCCACATGTTATGCAGACCCCACTGGAAGTCAGCTGCTGTTTGCTCAAGTGCTGGCCACCTTTGTCCATCAGCATTGACCAGGAGCGGAAGCAGAGAGCGCATGGCATCCTCTTGTTGTCGCTCGATGCCTTGCTTGTTGTCCTTGCACCGTCCAGTCAGCTGAGTACCTTCATACTTGACCAAGGTGAAAGCAGTCAAAGGAATGCAACCCTCCAACCTGCGGCGACAACACAGCAAGGTGGTGATATGAATAACCGACAAGTCACAGCTGTTAGCTATAGCTGTGAGCTTCATATGCTATTGTCCGAATCCTGTTGTTTAACAAGATGTAGCACAAGCACTGCTAGTAGTACTTACTTGGGGTTGTTAGACAATGTGAGTGTCTGTAGAGTATCACTCAGTACAGACCAGGCTGGATGTATCTCCCCTCTTATGTCATTACCCTGCAGTCTGATATCTGCTATGTAAGGCCAGTTGGAGTAGCTGCTGGGCAGCACACCGCCTAGCTGGTTATCCCGTAGATCAAAGTACCGCAACTCGCTCATCTGTGCATACTCAGGCGGCAGACTACCTGCCAGACGGTTGTTAGACAGTTCAAAGAAGCCCACCCTCCGCATAGATCGTCCCCATGCTTCTGGGAGTGTCCCTTCTATTCCACATTGCTTTGTTGGCTCTTCTTGTTGCTCGATCCTGAGAATCTCCAAATCAGGCCAACCCCTGCCAAGGTTTGCAGGGAGCGTCCCCTTCCAACACCAACTATAAGCTATAAAGATTGACATCTGTGTAAGCGCACCAAGTTGAGGGGGTATTGAGCTGCCTGGTGACGTAAAGAGTACCAAGATTTCTACTTTCTCAAGCAACAGCAGGACATCTGCCAGGCGTTGATCCAGGCGCAAGTGACCATAAGGGTTGTCGGCAGGCCCAATGTCTGCAGATAGCTCAGTAACAAAGCCATCATCGCAAGCTGTGACCCATGTGTTGGTGAAAGCCGGGGCACGTGGGTTACGTGGATCGGTCCAAGTCTCAGGGTTGCAATACGCCCAGGGAACCGGCACATCGTAGTAGCCATACTCATCAAGTAAGCGCCGCAGCGCTCTGGGCTGGGACACGGCAGGGTCATCAAAGCGTGCCACTGCATCAAACTGGCCGGGCGCTGAGCTGATGCCACAGACAAGCAATGCTTGACCAGCAGGGTTGATGGAAACATCTGGCTCCTGATAGAACAAAGAGCAGTTTGTCTCGCCGGCGCAGAGTTGACTCGATCTGCCACCAACTCGGCACTCCTTGATACTGCCGGCCGCATCTGTACAGCGGAAGTAGGGTTCCGCAGCTGCCAGAAACCGCTGTGAGCCCTTGATGTTTACCAGCGTCGCAGTAACTTCATCGCTCGTAAGAGTCTCGTTGTAGTCGACGGACACTGTCACAGGTTTGAAGACTTGTGTGTTATCCTGGGCAAACCTTCGGATATCCAGCAGGAAGCTATCAGCGATGGAGGATGCTGTGTCACCTGGCACTGCATCATAGTAGTAGCACGATGCTGACAGGTTGGTTCTGTCTGCTGCAGGGTTCACCAGGCGCACAGGTTTACGGGAGTCCCACTTCCAGGGTTTGACCTCATGGGGGTCTAGGTCAGTACCAGCTTTGGGCTCACAGATAACTGCATAGGTCTCATCAGGAGCACCGACACCTGCAGCAGACAGCAGTGCCAGCACATCGTGTTCTCGTATGGCATTTGCGAACCATGTGCATCAAATCCCAGGTTGAGAAGAGCCTCATATGTTGTCATGGTGTGCATGTCGCTATCATCAACTGTGTGACTACTGTATCACAGCTTGTCGCACCTGCTTGTCCCATTGCGATCCTGAATGTGCCATCCTTAGTGGCTCTGTTGCCCCAGGAGTTGAGCACAGTCCTGTAGCACAAAGATACGCAGATCACCCTACCTACACCGCTACCAGTGTAAGACCAACGGCAATCAAATGCTAGGTCGCGGATGAAACTCAGGCACACAGCATGTGCAAAAGGTGCTGCTGCTGAGTTTTGACAAACCACACGAGTTGCTCTTTGACAGAGTGCTCAGGCGCATGCGTATGTCTGATGCAAAGAATGGGCTATAATACAGCATGAGTGCTGCTCTTTGCCAAATATTGGCGTGATTGCAACCTGCAGACGATGCATGCTGCTAGCGTCACTCACCATGCCATGTTGATGTTGTCATAACCCACAATAACAGCAGCATGACCATACAACTTCTTAGCACCAGCTTTTGGAACATACACGCTATTCTCTACACCAGTCTTGCTTGGATCAAAGAAAGGCTTGAAATCATCATAGATTGTGATTCTGGTGACTGCAGCACCATATTGCCTGATGCTCTGCTGAATCTGCCAGAAGCTGCTCAGGGCTTTGTACTGACATGACAGCCAGGGTTTGGAAAGGTCCTTGGGCGAACATCTCGATGCAGCTGCAGCACATACACCTGCCCAGGAGCCAATCTCTGTTTCCACCAGACCACTGGGGTGGCAGCCACTGGGCCGGATGAGCTCAGGGTAGTTCTCAAGCTGCAGGTAAGACAGCAGCACACCAGCACCCTCAGCAGAAGTACACCAGAAACAATAGTACCCATACAGAGAGCACCAGCAGCAGGTGGCGTAGCACATAGCAAACTGACGATAAGGGTATAGTCACTGGTGCCTGACGTGTGCTTTGACAAGCCATATGTTGCCTTGTAATAGCATGATGAAGGCAGAACTACAGTAGTGTAACCATAGCACACATGCTTACCACGTAGAGTGCGTCAGAGATCTGCCATCCACTAGCACATGTCTTGCCTCCGTAGCTGCAGTAGTACAAGCTCTGAGGACTGACGTCCCAGTTTGCAGCATCCACACGCAGCGTGGAAGCGACCGAAGCAGCAGCAGCTGCTGCTACAGCATGAGCAACGCAGGTTGAGCAAGGGCCTTGATCACGCAGTATGGGCAGGTAGTTTCTGCCTGCCACTGTTTGACTGGTGTTGAAGCTGTGGTAGACAGCTGGTGAACCTATGTTAAAATAGTAAGTAGAGTCATTGTGGGTAGCTCAGCCAATTGTAAGTGAGCATCAAGTGGCTGAATAATGTGTTGGCAGAATTGGCTGAATGCATCTGGCAGGTGATTTCGCACCTCAGATGCATACAGTTACAAAACAGTGGGCCCCTCTTCAGTGCAGGTGTGCTCATCGTGCTTACGACTGCTGAAAAGGCTCACCTGCCACATGATACAGCTCCAGCTGCTGCTGACGCAGAGACTGCGAATCCTCGAAGGCAGCTTTGCGGCGACTACCAGTTGATTTACCTCCCCTCCCTCTTCCCCCTGTGAAGTCATCTGACAGCTCTAAAAGACTTTCAAACTGATCGAACTGATCCAATGCTGCCAATTCTCCAGCACCCAAGCTTTCATCAGGTACAGCGAGACCCTGAGCAGACACCAACCTGCTTTGGCTGCAGGGACCTTGCACTAGGGTTTGTATGTTGTACTCATGAGCAATGTTGTCGATCTGGTCGGCTGGGGTGTGGCAATCCGGGCTTAGCTGAGGTGGCCAGGGCGACAGCAGCAGTACAACCAACAGAAGAACCGTCCTAGCAGCACGTTTGCCACCACTGACTTCAAGCGGAGGCATAACTAGTTGTCTGCATGTAAAGCAAAGCTGTCAATGGGATCGAGGTGGGCATGTTCAACATGCCATGCAAATAGCTGCTGTCGGAGATGTCGCTGTCCCCCAGCCCGTAGAATATGCACCCATCATCACATATCACAAGCAGCTGCGTCAGTTGCTCTGGTTACTAGCTATTGTTGCTACATTGCAGACTTGTCAGCTATCTACACGGTCAGGGCATATATAAACTTCTGGCAACAGTCTAGTGACTTGCCGAAGTGCACACATGCAGCACTCGTACTTAAAGGATGTACTGGAAGCATGCTCAATTGACTGGTTTGTACTGCCCTTCCGTGCGAGACTTGCAGAGGCTTACCTGGCGTGTCGGAGTTGTGCAAAGCTTCCTACCCGTCACTCGCAGGTAACTGCTTTGAGCGCATTCCAGTAGTATTAACAACAGACAAAATATATACAAACCCCCGAGTCCCCCAGGAACGGTTATGAGCTTGTCACTGGACCAGGTCTTGCAAAAAAGGCATACGGTACTGATATGACAATACGTCTTGGGACGCGACCTTATCACAATTGCATTGCAAAGTGGTTTAAGACACAGATGTAAGTTAAAGTAGGCCGGGTTGGTGGAAACCAGCAGCACGACACAAGAACCCAACATGATACTAATCAGCAGTCACTGAGAGTGCCGATGATGACATTCACCATATGAGATGGCAACGAGTAACGCAGCAGTACAGCACTAAGCCTGGCAATACAACCGTATCTGGTAGCAGATGCAGCCGTGGAGTTCAGATATCTCCCAGCATTGAGCAGCACTGTGCTGTGACAGTGACCTGTCGGCTGCAACTGCCAATCCCATCCAAGCACTGATGCCACACTGAGTCTTGTTCTGGTTCTTGCAAAAGTCTCCTGAAGTTGCTGATGACATCAATCTGGTTGGTACCTGCGCTCTATCAGGGTGGACTGAAAAGGTCTTTGTCGCAAGCTCTTGCGACGTTGTCAGCTTGCTTCATGTTGGATCCGAGCTTCATGACCGCCAACAATCCAGGGGTGCTGCAGTAGCTGAGCTGGAGTCTGCCTGGCACCAACAGTTGTGCTGCATTCCAGGAAATTCCTGAAGTCTCCACTTACCGCCAGCTGTGGCTGCTCATAACCCAAAATGATATCTTGCAGATAGTGCATAATGGAGCACGTCTGCATGGACACACCTGCTGGCAGCTGCTTGGCATGCTGCATCAGCTGCTTCCTACCCCCCAAGAGCAAGCTCAGGGCTATCACGCCGACAGAGTGACTGTCAACGGTACAGTCATATGACGCAAATGTTGGGTTGCCGATCTCAGGTGCCATGTAGCATTCTGACCCACCTACTGTAGTCAGGCATGGTGGTTCACTGCTGATTACGTGACAGGTGGCATCCTCTGACTGTGTGATGGAAGAATTGCTGTGACTGAAACTGCAGCCGGAGAAGTCTCCAATCAGCATATCGTCATTCTCATCAAGCAAAATGCTCAGAGGATTGAGGGTGCTGAGTACAATGCTGGGCAACTGACCTTGATCTGCACCACCTGAGTGCAGAGCTGCAAGCCCATGCAGCAACTGCTCAATCCACTGCCGAGCCTTCTTCTCACTGCAAGATTCCTTTATGTCTTCCAGTGTGCATGCATTCAGTTGCAATACCAAGCATGGGAACTCAGACGGCTGACTTGGCTGTGGTGCTTCAGCTGCCTCCTCCTGCTTCAAGCTGTGGGGTGCTACATGACCAACGGCCAGTAGCTGCACTATGTATCGCTTCCCAAGTGACTGCTTGAGGGCACGCAGCTCCCTGTAGAAGTCTGCATCGGCAGCCCTATACACTTTGACGGCAACGTGCCGTACCTTGAGGTGAGACCCACTGCTGTCAACACCTGGAGATGCTGATGGGGGTATTTGAGGCCCATCCTGAAGTGGGCGCTGCTTCATCTCTGCCAGTACTTCTCCACCTGTCTCAATATTGACTGGACTGCTAGACTTGAGTGTGCCACGGGTCTTCGACTGGTTGACAACTGTGTAGCCAATGTAAACAGACCCGTATGTGTCAGATCTAAGCTTCAGAATCAAATCAATGTCAGTGTTACCACACTGCAGCAGCTGCTGATCAAACACCTCTGTCAAGTGAGCAGAACAAGAGTGCAAACTCTGAAGCAGCTCTGAGCTGTCAGCAGCTCCTAGAGCAGCAATGCCCGGCGTGGCTTGCTGCTCTGGTTCTGTCTGCTGCGATCTTTCTTGAGGGCAGAGCTCATAACCTGTCTGAACTTGCCCAGCACACATGCCAGCCTTTGATGCCTCTGGGGCAACACCTGATGGCAGGGGTTTGCTGTGTCTGTGCACACTGGCTGCTAGCTCATACTTACCTGCAGGGGAAGCAGAAGGGAGACGAGTTTTACGTCAGGTTTCAGGCACACGTGCCTTTTAATGAGCAGTGGTTTGACCAGGTGCTCTGACCAACACTGACCATGGTACAGCTAGAGGTAAGGCCCAAAACAGGATGCACAGCGACTGACTGTATCGCAAGGAGTCATGATCAAGTCCAGGCTGGATTCCCTTGTAGCTTGTTAACTCACGTTTGAGGCCACGCTTTGCTTCATCACCAATATGCAGGTGTCCCGCATTGCACTGTTCAGGAGCCGGCGAGTAGCAAAGGGGATGTGTGGAACTATACTTGCATGTCAGGCCATCCTGCTGCACATTGCTGAGCAGCCGTGAGGGAGAGTACACTGGTGCTTCGGGGCAGGAATGAGAGGGCTTGGCGTCTGTTGGTGAAATGTACTCCTCTCATTGCAGAAGGCATGTGACGTCAATATTCGAAATAAGATGGCCCCAGCGTCATCTGGATGCGTCTGATGTAGGACAGCTTGCATGCAGAGCCAAATGGCTCATCAAAGTCGATGAGGTGTAGTAACAAGCAGAAGGGGTTGTGAAGAAAGAGGACTACTACCAGCTGGTTGCCAAGTTAGCCTTTTGTAGGATGCATTGCACACACTGCACATGTCAAGTCTGTAGATTGTGTCAACAGAGGGTAAGGTACTAGCTTTCTGAGATTATACCGAGCATCACATATTCTGATACATTGATAAGGTGAGTACTACTCAGGGTGAAACATGCCCTTCATTTGCAATGCTTGGTAACCAACCCTTACACAGTTTGGCAACTTGAACTGTTTCACATGCAGGGGTCCTGGCATCTACCGACAGCCTCACTTGATGGCTTTGCTGCACCAGTAGGCCTTACCTTTACAGTATACTATGCCGACCTGTTGCGCATGTTGCCCAGCCTCGGTGTATGGTAGAACTTGCCCCCCCTCCTTGAGTGGCTCATCTTTCAGTGTGGGGGTAGCTGCCTTTGGAGGGGTTGTGTGGTAGCCTGTTCCTGAAGTGCCCAGAACCCAGCCTGCATCACTTGCACCGTGTCAGTGGAAGCAAGCAGTGCAGCCCCCTGCACCAGCTGGTTCTTCTGTGATGCCGAGCATGGCATGCTCTGTTGCTTACTCGTGTGATTTTGTGCATGTCACAGGAGAACACAGGGTGTCGTCACTGTTTTCAGTGAGAAGGTGCCAGGTTGCCAGGTCAGTGCCTTGGATGCATCTGCGTGCTACCATATGGCTGCCAGCTGGCAGCTGGCAGCTAGTCCCTCTGACCACAATCAATTGCGACAACCATGCATACCTGCTTGTTTTGCAGGTACGGCACGGACAGCATTGCAGGTCCTTTGGATCTTGGGTGGTTTTTGCTGAACACCATGATCCTCATGCTGGCGTGTACTGTCTCGTGGTTCCTTGTACATACTTACTGTGCACATGAACCAAGACAAAGTCCCAGGTATGTGCCCTGCTAGGCATTGTGCCAAGGATGGTACAGAAAAGCCTTGTGAACAGGGCCAATCCTGATAATACATTATGCGCAATAGAAGCTGCTGTAGGTTCCTAACTCCATGATTGCACAGAGCTACCAGGCAACAGAGTCAACATACCCACAAGTTTCCGGCACATGATTCTTATTTCTTCTTCAAAGGATTCTCCATGGACTTGCTGTCCTTCTGCCATAGTACTGCAGGTGCACATGACTGTGGTGAGACAGTGGTGAGACAAACGGACCACAAGCAACAGAAGCTTCGTTTACTAATGTGTGTCTGCACCAAATGGTACCAGCAGTGCTTGAAGCTCAGTATACTGAGGGGCGACTGCAGATTTGCAGTGCCGAAGCTGCATGGAAGAAACCAGTGATTGGGCTGCTCAGAAATGGGAACTCCACTTCTTCGATGGAGTGAGCGATGGCAACATCTATGACCGCTATGAGCGCTTCATCTGTACAGCTGAGCTCTGCAGAGTCCCGTACGCGTGCTCCACCTCAAAGGGACTCGATGGCCGCCCCTGCCCCGTTAAACGCACCTTTTTTAGGTACTTTGTTGAACAGCCTCCTTGCTTTAATTGACTGTGGCATTTACTGCTGGCACATGCAAGCAGTGCATCACACAGTCTCCGCGCTTGACTTCGTATTGGGATGCAAAGAATTGTGCTTTGCTTGATATTTGCTTTCTTTGCGGATGAGTGTCTTACAAAATCAAGGGTCAAAGACGGGAGCTTACATTGCCCAAGCATCTCCAGCGGCAGTTTTGCGGACACGTTTGACCTTCTGGTTGACAGCCTGATCACTTGAGAAGCCTGTTACAGTTTCGTGTGGGGTGCCATAAACTGCATGTGACTACTGGCCGCTGGGCTGGCAGATCTAGAGAAATTGTGTGTTCATGGTGTATTGGGTGGTCATTGCATGACATGTCTGCTGCTGATTTGGAAGAAAGCAGCAGGTTGCTGAATGGTTGGGTGGAAGATGAGAAGCATGTTATGTTTGA